>QAXH01005827.1:0-37551 GCA_004335635.1 Chloromonas sp. AAM2
TTGTAGACGTTCAAAAAGTGGCTGAGCCAGCGGCTTGCGATGCTGGCAGTTGACACTTGGGCTGTTTATGCAGCAGGTTTTTCTCTATGGTTTGTCTTTCTCTGCACAGATGGCAGGTTTTGAAGCAGGTCCATGTTTGCCACGTGTAGGCTGCTCTGGGTGTGTTGAGTGATCGCAATACGATAATCCGGACTGCCTCTCTGCGCCTGTGAGCCTTTCTGTGTGGCCTCCGTCATGAGTGTTCTGTGCTGTACACTGCACGTGCTTACTTCGTGATGCAGGGTGCTCACTTAGATTGCACATGGTTCCTGACAGTGCTACTGGAAAAAAAATGCGTACGTGTCATTGTGTTAAGCTCATGTAACACAGCTTTGGATCGGTTGTGTGCGCTTCTGCATCTTGTTTTCATAACATAATGAAGCAAAGTCAAAAAGAGTCAAGCTTACCATAACTTAGTTAGGAAGTGTCGGGTTCATGTGAATGATCCCCAAGATTCGTCGGCAGGCATCAAAACAATCACAGCTCAGGCGTGCTTTCTGTAGGCCACATCTTTGCCCAACAATGCCATTCAGCTCAGGCTTGCAGTGTCACCTGAACTGTAAGTTCAACTGACCGGTTGGAGCATGAAATAGAGCTCAAGATTTTGTTCACCTATTTCATGACGGTGGCGGGTCCGCACAGCTAGCGCCCACCAACTCGGCCTTTTCGCCAAACCAGCCCTTTATACTGTGGAGAGCCGTCTGTGCAGCCGCTGCCTAGTGTTTCGCCATGAATGTCAGAGTCTCTGCTTCTCCACACTGATGCATTGTACTGTTGACGCACAAAAGGCCAATTTCAGTGCTGTCCGACTGAATTGACATGTCCAGCTTGACAGCAGAGAGTGGCACAACGCATCAATTTACAGACTACACCAGGGAGGGCACATGCACTGAGCGCAGACGCCAGCAAGCCATGTCTGAAACGAGGTTGAACATTGCGAACGAGACAGGTGCAAGTCATAAAATCCAAGGGTCCGGGAACAAAAACAGTTAAGCAGGACAACTGAAAAGATCAGATCGGCCAGGGGGAAACCAGGACCCGGCATGCAATAAGTGAACCAGTGTGAATCACAAAAAGCATGAGGCACACTTGTTGCTGACCCTGCACCTAAGGGGCAGCCACAAGGCAATTGACAACTTTGTGCTTAGACCGGATTGGCACAAGCCAGGTCAAACTCTGTGGACCCGTGCATCGTTCTCAGTTTGTTTGCGTTTGGACAAGACATCCAGTTATGTGTGTTTGTTTGTGTTTGTTTGTGTTTGTGTGTCGTTTTACAACGGGAAGGCTGTTCTACGCTTTAGGATGGAGCAAATCTATCTCAGAGCACATGGCTCGTGCGTAGAGCGTCCAGTCAAGCGCGTGGAAAAGGAATCAGCGGCGTGCTGGTGCACTCCCCGCCAGGCCTTGCCGGCCCAATGCTCCAGGAGCCCCTCCCGGCTGTCCGCCCTGCCCTGCTGCCGCCGCCTGCTGCCTAACCAGCGCCTCTAGCCGGTCCACCTCAGCCGGTGTCAGCGCCTGGAGCGTGTCCAGCACACGTTGGTACTCCTGAGGGGGGCAGCCAGGCACAGCAGGAACCATGCATAAAGACCACAGGATTGAAATGTGGGTGCACGCAAACCAGGGCAGACAGCAGACTCGTGAAGTGCACATAAGCACTTATACAGCCGTCATATGCACATGTGAGCGACTCCTGTGCCGGGCTACTCTATGCATGCAGCCCAGCGGTCAAACCGCTAGCGGCTGATCTACTGTTTGACAAGCCATTCAGCCCTGTCTGTGGCTGCTAACTCATGTAGACCCAACTCCAGCGCAGACGAACCGCCAAGTGAACTGCCGTTCTCGTCGTGCTTACCCTCGACACGTTGGTAGATCCACGTCGTGCTTGCCCATCCCCGGGGCCAGAGGTGGGCCGTGGTCCCGGCGCACGCCCTGGGTAGCCCCCTGGCGACCGCGCTCCCGCGGCACCTGGGCCACCGCCGCCACCGATAAGGTCTTGGGGCATGCGCACGGGCTGGAGAGGTGGGGCCATGTTCGGGCCTAGAACTGTGGAATGACCACCGCGCAGCCCTCGCCCTGCAAACGGATGAAAAGCACCATGCTTTCTATCTGCACGTACTTGACACAGGAAGTTGCCCCCGATCAACGCTGATGGGATTGGAAGCGTTTGCAGTTGAATGTGTGCGGTGAGCCTGTTCTTACCTGCCGCGATCGGTTTGGAAAATGCAGCGGTTGCCGGCACGCTTGCAATCGCCGCAACGTTGAGCTCTCCATCAGGGAAAACGGTCACATGGTCCATGGACAGGCGGTCGATTTCGTACAAGGTGTTCGGATTGCGCGCTGCGGCACCAGCGCCCGCACCTGCAAGCGAATTGCACGCCAATCAAAGCCGCATCTGCCTACGAGCAACAACGACCATAGATACTGAGACGGAAAATGCTAGAAAAAGGCCGCACTCGACGTCCGCTTCAAGTAGTCAGGCTCAGAGTACACATGCCGTCCAGTGATTGAAACAGCCATGACTCCCTGATCGTATCCATTGACCACGTACCTCCATCAACGAGGTCTTGTTTCATCGCCCTGACCAGCGCGTTGAAGCTGCTGCCCCCCTTGACCAGCATCTTGTTCCTGGCTGCACCTCCCAGCATCATGCGGTCCTTGAGGGCCTTCATGTCGTCCTCCTGGGACACTTTGGCTTGCTGAACAGCCTCGTACTCACGACGCATGCCCTGCAAAGACAGAAGCCGCATATGTCCTCAAGATTGCAGAAAGGAAGAAGCCCGCACGCGAACGGGACGCCCTGGGACCAGCATGCACGGGCTTGTTGCGCCACTAAGATAACACAGGAAAGGAGCCAAGGCCGGCGCTCGTCATGCACACGCGCTTGAACGGAAGGATCAGATCCAACCATCTGTGCGCGCGTTACAAAAGAACAATGCGTCACAAACCTGGATGAGTTTGAGCAGCGCGTCCCTCTCCCCCTTCATGACCTCGCCAGCCGCCACCAGCTCCGCCACGCGCCCCCGGCCCCACTCGCCGCTGTCGATCAACCGAACAAACCGCTCGTTGTCGCGCCGCAACCGCTCGTTCTCCTCCTCCATCTCCTTCACCTTGATCTGCGCACACCCGGAAACAATTGCATGCTCAGAAAGGAAGTGGACGCCGGCTCAAAGGCCAGGCGCACAACCAAACAATTGTTCAGCTGTCGCCATTGCACATGAACGTGGTGCACCAGCAACATGGGAGCAATGCAAGGCAGTTCAGCGTGTACGTGCTGAGGCAAATCGTCGGAGAATCGTTCAGTGGCAGTAGCTCTGCCTGGTTGCTAACACTTACGGCCAGCTCTTCCTTTGTCGACAGGTGACGACCCATCTTCTCATCCTCTATGGTCTCCTGCAAGGGAAACACGCAAGGGTGATGGTTGGCACAGCAATCAGCATATGCGTGATCATATGGTGCACCTGCATCATGTAGCTGAGAATACAAGCAACCCTTCGCCTGTTACGTACATACAGACTGACAGCTGCTGTGACATGCTCTACAACTATCTCAGCCGCAATCGTAGCCCAAGTGCAAACCCCTGCTGGGTAGGCAATACAGCATACACAGTGTGGTACATCCATGTCAGAGAATGTGTGACGTCCGCTCCCACCCTCCATGTGTAGAAAGCCGCCGCCAGCCTGCTGTTCCTGAAGCGGGCCACAGAGCGTTCAAGAACCACCCGCATGCGCTTGCGCCAGGCAACGTTGTCCACCCACCCAGCAAAGGCTTTGTACTGTATGCACCACACGTGGCAGGGCAACGCACGTTTTGCTTCAATAAGTGAGTGAGGGGGATCGTGTGGAAGCTGGCAGAAACAGCACATGCTGACACCATGAAGGACGTCTGAGTTTGTCAAGCGAGAGGCACAGGCATATCATATGTGGCCGAAACCTTGTGAAACTCAAACTTGGCACACAACATAAGAGTGACTGGTGCAATCGTATAATGTAGATGTCCTGATTGTGTGCAAGCAATGTCCCACTTGCACTCGGTTTGGCGTTAGCCAACACAATTGGGTGTGCCAATGCTTGGTGTGACAACCCGGCACACACCATCATTGGGTGCTTCCATCGGTTCATGATTTTCCGTTTCTCCCTCCTCCACTCCACGTGGCTCCTCCAGCTCTCCCAGGCCTTGGACAGCGTGGCGTTGAGCCAGTGACGCAGGCACCTGAGGGGCATGACATGTTGGTGTGGGGAATCACTAAGCTGATCTGATCGAGGTTCCACTTTCTGCTGTGAACACTTCAGGTTTGCGAATATCATGATGATGATGATGATGATGATGATGATGATGATGATGATGATGATGATGACGATGATGATATCATGATGATGACGATGATGAGTTGGTAGCGGAGGTAGCACTGGAATGATGCAGTGTGCTGCAGGCCGCCGTGGTGAAGAACAAGGAAATCTGATACTCTGCGTGGGTGTGCAGATTGTGAAGGATGTGCCAGAACACCAGCTTGCACCTGTCGTCAACATTTGTAATAATGAGTCATTCTGCTGCTGACTGGTCAAACGTAGCTTTGAGTGCCTGACCAACCTGACAAGACTGAATGATGGCAAGGCAAACGCGACTCACTTATTCGTCTTGGCCTCCCGGTCCCGCTTCTCCTCGATGAGGTCCATCCACTTGTTCCAGGCGCCAACCAGGGCGATGTTCTTCATGCGCAGAGCGGCCTTGGTCAGGACGTTCTTCCTGCGGCGCCTCTCCTCCCACACGCCAGCCCTGGAAGAATATGGCAGTTTATTCACACGGTTTGAAGCTGTGTATGCAGCAGCTGCTGAGGAGACAAAGGCGTACGGTTGTTGGGCAGTGGGGGGGAGGGTGAGCGAGCTGCCACTGCAAAACCCAGATGTGGTCTGGTAACGTACCACAGGTCTGGTAACGTACCACAGGTCTGGTAACGTACCACAGGTCTGGTAACGTACCACGTGTTGAATGCTTTGCCCAGGGTCTGGTTGCTGAAGTGTCTTGCGGCACGCTCAAACCGCAGGCGCCGCCTCCTCCGCTCCTCGGCCTGGAGGTACCTGCCGCGTGATGGCACGATTGAACAGCCACACACATTAGTCTTAAGACCATTTACTATGCTGTTGTCATGTTCAAGGCCAGGATGGATGGGTGGCTGTGGTGACCTGTGACGATACGATTGAACAGGCACACACACAGTTGATGTGCAAGGCCTGTTTGTTTGCTGCTGCAAGGGTCAAAGGATGCAATGTATGTGATAATGGTGGTGGTACGGCAACAAGATGGTGTATTGAGGAGGTGTAGTCGGTAGGCAATACTGACACTGCTACCAAATGCTAGATGCTGAAGGAGCCTTGTAGCCAAGGCTTGTTTTAATCAGGATTTTTCCAAGCAAAAAACCTTCACACATTTCATCATTACGTGTTGAACACAGTAATGCAAACACCAGCCGCCCGGTGTTCCTCGGTGCAAGGCAACAGTCTAGCACGGGTGGGCAGGGTCGCTGTTTAATTGGTTTGGGTAGCGGATGCCTTGCGCCCACCATGCGTACAGGACGGCTGACATCCTGCGCTTGCGTAGAACCACAATGGGGCGCAGCTCGAACCCCGATATCTTGCGCTGCACAGTACAATCATCACGATGACATCATCATTGCAGCCACGTGTGCCACACACGCAGTTGATTTGTGTCAGGCTACCTTATTCAGGCTGAGGAAGGGGGAGACGCGCATACCAATGCGGCTTTGCTGGCGCCACAACAAGAGTCTCATGCTTGATGCCTTCGGCAAACTTAAAGGGAGGGGGAGGGGGCGTGCCAATGAGGCCAAGCCACAATGTGCTTGATGCTTCCGGAAAGCTGTGCCAATACGTGCCTAGTGTAACATTGCGCCTACCTCCAGCATGTGAATCGTTTCATCCCGCATGGCCAGCTGATTCTTCCACCATCGCTCGCATGCCAGCCGTCGCCACTCCAGAAAGCATCGCCGCAGACGGCCACGGTTGATGGTCGCCGTGACCTGCGCACGGGTAACAAGAGTGCGAGAAAATGACGAGATTTGCAAGTATTCCGAGTGGGTGTCAGGTGAACAAGTTGCACAGGCGATGGTCCAGAGCGACAGGGAGGGCTCGATGAAATTGCAGGTACAGCAAACATGCCGCAGCAACTGGGGTAAGTCGACCCGTAGTCCGAGCATGAATGAAGGGAGAGCAAAGCCGCAAGTAATCATACATGCTTACCTTCCTCCTCATTGCTAGGTCACGATCAACCTTGTGGAACTTGTCCTTCCATGCGGAAAACGCCCGCCACAGCCTGCCTCGCTGCAGGCATGGAGCACCGACCAATGCAATGCTTGGCGAGGCATGCACAGCAACAGGATACGCTGAAAACAAGCGTTCGCTTCCCAGGCAAGCTAAACGGCGAATTGATAGGTGGGATGGCGAGGCATTCGCAGCATCATGATGCACTCGCTAGTGAAACAATCGCTCAGCTCGCAAGAATGTTACACAAGCTAACTGCAAAAAAAAGATGTTTGCCAGTTCTGGGACAATTTCCAAAACCAACACTGGAGTGTGGCAACAGGAAAACGGGACAACATCTGGGGATTGGGCTGTGGACGTGGACCAACATAGTGAATATTGCCGCACAGGCCGCAAAAAGGATGGCACAGGCAAGAGAGACTCTGCTCTCTAGCGTGAACCCTGTTTCCACGGTTTTCCTGCCACCACTCCATCTCAGCGCCTGTTGGTTTTGGAAATTGTCCCAGAACTGGCAGACATTTTCTTTGTCGCACCTGAAGCCTTGCGATCGCACGCATGAGAATCTGCTGCTTGGCCAAAGACCCGTAGCGGGCCGCACGCCACGTGGCGAACGTCTTGCGCATGAGCGACAGATCCTCCTGCCGCATGCGAGCTTCGAACACCTTCTTGTTGCGATCGATCGCGACCTGGACCTGCGAGCAGTGCAGGAGGGGATGGACTTACTCGTGTAAGTAGTCGTTTAGTAAATCGTGCTTCTTGCGTCCAGATCACGAGGCTGAGGCCAGCGCGACCTACGGGAAACTGGGATGCACAGTACGTGACTATTGTGACCATGCAACCTGGGACAGGTTGCCACACCGTTCCATCGCCACTCCTGCCAAGGTAGCGCCCATATACACCTTCCTACCCTCTGAATCTCACCTTGTTGGCCATGCCACTCAGCACGTTGAGCGACTCGTACGCAAACCGTGTGGGCAGGTCGTCGGCGATGCCCAAAGTGGTGGGCGCTGTACCCTCGCGCCGCATGGCTTGCGCGCGCCCGTACATTCCCGCGTTGTAAGCAAGCGTCTGCACACGCAAACGTGGATGAAACGTATTTGCACACGATGAACGAGAGCTGTCAGCAGGGCGACGTGTTTCTCGAAAGGCTAGACAACAGTCGCGGCCGATGAGACAGTCCAACTTGCGCTTTACTGGTTGCAAACATGGCATGTGACACGCTGCTATGTTGCGTGGATAATTGCTACCACAAGCTGTCCGACCCACTGAGCTGACACATGTTACAACTGAGATGCTAAGCCTAACTCTGTGGCATGGTCCCATTCACGCACACCTTCTTTGCAGCTTCAACATCAAAGTCACGTGGCCTGGGGTGCGTGTCACGTGGGCTGAGGCCGCTGCTCATTGTGTAGTCACTCGCATCATCACGGCCACTGCAAGCAAGATGATACTCGTGAGATTGAGGTAAACAGCTGCTCCTGTGGAAATGTCGCCAAGCCAACGCATAGAAACAAGGCTCGTCTGAGGTGCATGCTGCCACTGCCATTGCCTTGCCTTGCACCCAGGGTGCTTTTGCCTGCCACCTATCATGCTATTGGACTGAAACTACCTGAATCTAGTTGATGCAGCTCCTCAATTCTGCCACCTGCCCATACCCTACCTGTCCTCTTCCATCAGCCCATGCGGTCTGCCTGGCATGCATGCATCATTTGCTGAACCCTGTCCCCACGTGCAACAAAGCATGGTCTGCTACCTGCCGTCCCTCCCTGCCAACTGCCCACACTTTGCTTGTTCTCCCTGCTGTTTGCCGGTACCTTGCCCACCCATGTTCTGCCCATGCCACGTGCCCTTGCCCGTGCTGCCTGTCCATAGCCTTACTTGAAATAGTTGGTAGGCATCCTCTTGCGTCCCCATGCCGACACATCCCCTTGGTATCTGCATGCACAAGCAGATCAGCATCATGGTTCTACCAACTGCCTGCCAGCAACAGCATGTGCACATGCAGTGTCTCAGCCGTTGACTTTGTCGATAAACTGGCAGCTCCGCTCCCCCAATCATCTTCAGTCCTTCTGCCCTTTCGAATCCATCAGTTTCCACGATCCTGCCACTGCATCGAGCCCTTGCCACAGCTATGCTCATTGCGGTCATTTGTCATTTGACAGTATATAACAAAAAAAACTGTTGAAGTGAATTGCGCAGCCGGTTTCTGTATCTGAGAATCTCTTACTGACATTTCCACAATAGTATTATCATCGGCTAAATCCCGCTATGCATGCTGGTAGCTGCACACGGCCACTCCTTCAAATCCACCAGCAATGTCCCCTTCGTATTCCAGGCATGCTGCACTCACCCTCCTCTGCGCTCCTGGTCATCATGACCATCGCTGGGTGCATCGTCCGTCAAGGGATCTGTGGCATGCAACAGGCGACACATGGGTGCATGGAAGGAGTGTGCATGGGGCAGACCAGGTGTGGTTTCAGATTATGTGGGCAGATTAAGCCTTGCTAACAGGCCAAAGAAAACAATCAGCACAAACAGGAGCAGCGGAAGGTACGGTGCATGCTGAGTGCAGTCAAAATGGGACGGACAAAGCAAAGCACAAGGTAGGCATGCATAGTGCCACACACGCCTTGCATGCATGATGTGATTCCCAGGTGGGCCTGCCACTGCATCCATGTCTGCATTGGGTCTCATGTCTTGTGCACGGTGTAGCATTCTTGTTCACACCCACACAGATGACTCAGTGCCCATGCACACTGACTGCCCTCGTGCACACAATTCTTAGTCCTGGCCGTGAATGACTATGGGTCAAGCGATGAACGTCCTTTGATGAGCATAAGTCCTGGCCATGAGTGTCCTCAACATGTTCAGGAATGCCTTGTGTTATGCTCACCAATGGGCTGTTGGCGACCCTTCTTGATGCCCTTGCGCCCATCCTGCCGCCTGCGGTCGTCACCATGCGGTTCATCATCATACACCTCCGTCTTCTCCACGTGACCCTTGATGCGCACACCCTGTTGATCAGCAGCTGCCGCTGGCGTCGCAGCTGCAGCTGGTGCTGGGCCTGTTGCAGGCGGCTGTGCCGCTGATGCGGCAGCAGCTGCTGGCGCGGCCGCTGGGACCGGCTGGGGGTAGGCTTCTGGCTGTGGTGGCGTGGGTGCAGGAGCATACTGTGCAAGTGGTGGTGCCGCTGCTGGCTGGCCTACAGGTTGGGCTTGGGGCGGGTATGCAGCAGGTGGAGCGGTTGGATATGGAGCAGGTGCAGTGGGCTGAGCAGCCTGGTATGCAGTAGGCTGAGGGGCTGCTGGTGGTGCTACTGGTGCAGGAGCGGCAGGCTGTGGCGGCATGGTAGCAGGCGGTGGCTGTACTGGTGCTACTGGTGGTGCGGCAGCAGCAGGGTGTGCTGGTGCTGGTGGTGCAGCAACTGGAGCAGCTGCTGCGGCTGGAGCCTGGGCCACAGGTGCAGCTGGCTGTTGCGGTGCAGCTGCCACTGCTGCTGGAGGCTGTTGATATGCTTGAGGTGGCATGCCAGCAGAGGGGGTTGGGACTGCAGCAGGCTGCTGGTATGCAGGAGGCATTCCTGTAGTTGGTGGGCTGGCAGGAGGTTGTTGCTGGTATGCAGGTGGTGGTTGGCCTGCGGCAGGCTGCTGGTATGCTGGAGGTGGTGGGTTACTTGCAATAGGTTGTTGATATGCAGGAGGTTGTTGATATTCAGGTGGTGGCCCTGCAGGGGGTTGTTGGTACGTGGGTGGTGGTGGGCCTGCTGGGGCCTGCTGGTAGGCTGGTGGTGGGCTTGTAGGCTGCTGTTGGTATGCAGGAGCTGGTGCACCTGCATGAGGCTGTGAGGCTGGCGGAGGCTGTGGCGCAGTTGCATGCACGGAAGGAGTGGGTGCAGGGACCTGCCCTCCTTGTGACGCGGCAGGGTCCATTGCGCCTTGGACGAAAAACTCTGCACCTGCGAACACCGGTATCTGAAACTTGTTAACGATGTTGTCTTCAGCAGCATTCCGCGTGCCCCGATGATGAGAGCTCTCTTGCTTGCATGCTGACAGGTGGCGGGCGTGCTTGATTAACAGCCTGAATTGCAGCTGCTGACTCACTTGCTTAAGCGTCCTTATGTCTGACGAGGTCTCCCATAGCTGCCGCGGTGTGGCATGGAGGTGAACCGCGCTTGTGTGTTGTGTGTGTTTGGAGTTCCCAAAGACTCAGCGCAACAGTCAGCTGCGCATCGGGTCAGACTGAAGATTCAGACAGCGCGCATCGGCGAGAGCTCGAATTTGCATTTCTGCGTTGGTAAACGCACGTGAACGTCGGTTTTCCTGGTTCGGACCAACCCTTCCTTGGACCCATCCGCAGGCCTGCGGGTGAAGTCTGAACTGTTCTGCAACCTGTTCAGAATGCCTCCCAGCACGCATCCCCCAAGACGTCCTACGGCAGGCTCGCTGGATAGGCCTGCTTTATCCATGGTGAGGCTTCAGATCTTTTTTGTTACAGCGTGCTTGCATGTAGTTCTGGGCCACTGCATCATGATATAATTCTCCGAGCTTTTGTGACAACTAGACTTCAGCACCCACCAGCTTGCATGACGATTGAGCTTGTGCGCTCAGTGGATTTCTTTGCATCCAGACGCCGTTGCCAGTGCTGCAAAGCGGCCCTTCCAACAGCACACTTCAGCCTGGCATGGACTGGGGCCAGGCTGCAGGCAATCTAGAGGATGCCAAACTGGCAGCTCAGGTGAGAGCAATCACACACTCGCCTACCATCACAGCTGAGCAGTTTCCATGACACCAGGCGTGTGCATTGTAATTGTCAACGCAATGTTGTTTGCATGTGTGTCTATGGTGGATGCCAGTGCATCCTAAGAGACACGTGATGTCACGGGGATCATGCCATTTCGCGCACGAATGTGCATGATCTGGTGTGTTGCAGCGATCTGCCTGTCACAGAAACTCTGCAATCACTTCTTGTCCTGTAGAAAATGTGATATCTTCTTGCTGGGCGTTGTGTCAAGACCCGCTTTCAAAGCATGCCACGCAAATGTACAGGCTCTCAAGGATCTGATCGATGACGCTGTATTTCTGGATGAGGAGTCGTATGCACGGGCGGTTGAGGTCTCACGATACCAACACCGAATACAGGTAGGCGGACTGGCCCAGGTCCTGCATGATGTGTGGCAGACTTGTGTCCGAAGTACAAAACCGGATACAGGTGGGGCAACACGCCTAAACCTTCCAAAGACACCATAAGCTGAGTATCACGTCCAATACGTGAGCGCACTGCCATTTGCAGCATCATGTGGCCAACTCATGTGAGCCAACGCATGCTGCGTGCACACAGTTCAAAAGGACCAGCATCTTGTACGCATAATCCCCCAGTCACGTGCCTCGTATGCTCGCCCAATGCCCCATGTGCCAACAGGCACAGCAGCGGCGGCTGCGGGAGATGGAGTTGGAGATGGCAGCGGTGCAGGCAGAGGTAAGTCACCTGGACAGGAGACTGTACAGGGTGTGCAGTAGTGGCAAATCAAGGGCCTGGCGCGTTTGCATCGGAAATCCTCTAGCCCTCTAGAAGAGCGGAGAACTTGACTGTAAGTTGGTCGTCACAAGCATTGACATGCAAAGAGATGCACTGCCAGTGCACATGGCAAGGCTTTGTTCACTGCTTGTCTGCAGTAGCAGAGCATGGGTCTTGAGGCACTCACTGTCTGCATGGCGGAGCACTGAGTTTGGTCTTGCTCGTGTCTAGTACAGCGGTCACATGCACAAGCTGCAGAAGAACGATTGATGACTGATCGCAGTACTGGATCCACGTATCTGTCACGAACAACAGCTGCAGAAGAACAACTATTAACTGATTACATGACGAGTCATGTCAACAGAGTCATGTCAACAGAGCTTTGTTGACAATGTATTATTTGTACCCTGCTCTCATCTCAGCATGCCCAACAATTACATGCATGAGTCATAGAAAAACATTCAGACAGCATCTTAAACGTATATGTGTAAGCACTGCACTCCGCAACAAGGCAAAGACTGACCAAAAGGATGCAAACAACACTGGCAGATCAAACGCAGAGGAGCAGTCCCTGTCATCATGGTCTTCCCAGCCTTGATTGCCGGACAGGCGTGCTATGCCGTCGCACCTGTCTTAGCAACAACACAGCAGCTGACATGCTGTCCCAACAGCAACGCAGCAGCAGGTTCGTAGCTTACATGTTGCCCAAACAACAACGAAGCAGTCAGCAGGACAACGCAACGTGCAGCATGTGCAGCTCTGCTGTTTGTGTAACAGTGCATTGCGAGCTGCTTTACCAAGGCCTCTCCAACGTTCACCAGGTGGTCCTCCATTTGTTGCACGTTGCCAATGGCTTGTGGCAAGGCAGTGGCGCAAGACATCATACTCTTGACGCGTTTTGTTCTTGAAATCTTAACGTGACCCTTCGCAAGCGCAAAACCACAAACGGCCCTGATCTTCAGCAAAGTCAATCAGTCTTCCAAGTCAACAGTCCCATATTCCCGTACCAGTGTCGCTTGCTTCACGACCCCTAGCAACACGATCAATGCTGGAAGTCAAGGCCATAGCATCTTCGAGCGGCCCACCATTCCGGTTCAATGTCCAGCGGCTGACAACAACCACGGAGCAATCAATGCAGAGACGAACAAACAATCGCATATCTGCTCCAGATCAATAGGGTTCCTGCAATAGGCTGTTCTACACAACAAGTGGTTCCATTGTCAACATCTGCTATAGCAGAGAACAACAAATTGAACGTGCCATGTGTGACTGCTGGTCAGTCACACCAACATCCTGCGCAACTCACTCCAACAATGCGACAATACACACAAAAGCAATAAACGCATACAAGCGACTGCCAAGCAGTCCGCATAACAAACTAATACACAAACGAATTCCTTCTGGCCTGAGCATCAGCATGGTGCACCATGTGTGCTGTTGACCCTGACTACCATGTGCATGGATGCCCGACAACGTGGTTGCCACACATGACGAAGACAGCACTCTGCACATGCGCGGGGCAGGTCATGCTAATGATCACAGGCAAGCCATTCGCTCGTTCGAGGCCACGGGTGCCCTTGACCGCGCTATGCAACCCCGCATCGCCCACAACTTCACCCCTGCACCACAATCAACTTGTGCGCTCAGCTGCATTGTGCACATGGAGGCATGCCATGCTCCTCGCCAGACATAGCAACACACACCCACGTGAGGCTGCCCCATGCGCCGCTGGTGGTTCCTTCAGTATGTAGCCCACACCATGGGCGGGAGCAGGCCCACCCACGTGAGCACCAGGGGCCAGAGCTTGCCCTCTGACATGTCGTACTCAGCCGTGACCTGGAGCGCACAGGCAGTGGAAACGCACAGGTGTTCTTCAGGCTTCAGGCAATCAGACCTGATCTGCGTATGGCTGCTGACGTTTGAGGAATGAGTCTGTGTCTGTCACAGGCGAGGGAACACACGCCAATCAAACCGCTGGTTCTTACATCAAAACGCTTGTCTCAACAGTTGCGAATGGTTGGTTCTTCCATTAAGACGCCTATCCTGGACCGTTCTGAGCAAGCCCTTAAGGTGTGCAGGTTGACTGCAGCCTGTTCACCAGACCCACCTGGTCCCAGCTCATGTCTGCCAGCCACATGTTGAGTATGAACGACTCAGTGAGCGCTGTGGCGACCAGCCATGCCAGCCCCACTGCGAAGCTCATGGCTAGTGTGCGCAGTCGCATCCACGGCCACAGCTGCCACACACACCCAGTGAAGAGCAGGATGGCTGTGACGGATGAAAGCTGGTGGGCCATGTCAGGCGTGTAGGCAAGGGCGCTGATGAAGAAGAGCTCGCGTATGGCGCCGTTCACGAAGGCCAGGCAGGCCAGGGCCAGCCAGACGGCAGCTGCCCGGAGAGCTGTGCGGCCTAGGGAAGGGGGAACCCGAGCGCGGGCTTTGACACGGGATACCAAGGCTTTCATGGTGTTGTTGACGGCCTTTCACTTGAGAATGAAATTGGAAGTCTGTGTCAAGCTCTGGTAGTAACAGAATCCTCTCAAAAGCTGTTGCTGGGTGGGTAGCACAGGCTTCAGTGTCAGGGTAGAGGAAGTGCCTGCGGTGCCAAAACTGGCGTTTGAATACCAGAAGCTGCGTCGTGCGGCACTGGCTGTTGTAAGCCTCAGATGCCTCAAGTTGGAACACTCAATCGATGTATGGGCAAGCCGGTTGCTGTGCTCAGCGTATGGTGGTGGCTGTTGTGTTGGGCACTCCTGCGCAATCGCCAATAAGAAGCTTCGTTGACATCTCGTTTGCACACAAACACTCAACGTGAATTCGAAATGTGTACATGCCTTGTGGATCCATGCATGATGAGCCAAGCATGATGGCCAAGGATCACCTCCATGAGCATGCGGTCACAACAACGATCAGACTTGGTTGCATTGTCGATCTGCTGGCACAGGTGGTGGCAAAGGATCAAGCCTTAGCTGCAGCGGCCGGGCGCCAGAGGGAGCTTGTGAGCCAGGTGGCGGAGCTAGAACAGGAGCTGGACAACAACTCAGGTGGGCACTAATGCACAGCTACACAAACAACCAACGAGGGCCAGCCAACCAGGCCAATGCGGCCAGCCTAAGCCAGGCAGCAGGTGTTGATGCGCTCAGCACTACGCATGTCGAGCGTTGCATCCGACCTCGCCATGCCCGCTGTTGATGCGAGTGTGTGGCCATGTGTGTTTTCAAAGTAAGATGTTGCTGTGTTTCCGGAATCAGCACACGAGTGCTGAGTGTAGAACATGTGTGCATCGTGTGCGGCTGCGCCGCGTTGCCAAGGAACATCTGTTGGATGTGCCTAGCCAAGTGCGTGCGCCTGATGAGCTACCTTGCCTTGTTGCTTACCCGCAGTTATCTTCAAGATGCACTTCCACGAGCTGCTGACTAGGAATGACGAAATCAACCGGTTGAATGGGCTGGTGGCGAGCCTGCAGCAGCAACTGCAACAATCGTCAGCAGCTCCACCAAGTGCCAGGCAATCACCAGGCCAATTCCCTGCTGCACAAGCTACAAGGCAGCCATCCGGCCAACTGGCATCCCCACAAACTGCAAGGCAGCAGTCTATACCTGGCACCCAGCAGGCAACAGAGACGGCTGTTTCGCCGTCTGTGCCTTCTTCGCAACCATCCCCACAGCCTTCCCTAACACAGCCTGCTCTTCAACCTACACGGAGTTCCAGCCAACTCGCCCCTGGGGACGGCTCACACAACCCCATGCCGCAAACAAACCTGATTCCGCAAGACAGGACGGAGCCTGAGCCTGAAGCTTACCCGGAATGGACTCCCGAGGCTTGGACGGAAGATGATTTGAAATGAAACACCAGTCTCAAATCGACTCGCTCAATCAGTTGCCACGTTGGCATCCCCCGTTTCTAGGGTTTGTTGAGATTTGGATAGATTTGGATAGATACATCCGATTGCTCTGACGGGAGTTTGTTGTTTCAGAAAGTTGGCTTGAAGATTAGTAGCGATGCAGCTCCAAGGTGCGCGATGTGATTCGCATGTCGGCCGCCAGATTTGAGATGCACCGACATGGCAAGTGATGTAAATGCCCATGCTTGCTGCCGGCGCCATGTGCATGCATTCGTCTGTTGCAGGGCGGTCATGTTCAGGCCTCAAAGGGCATCAAGATCAGCCCCAGTCAGTAGGGCTGTGTCATGTGGCCACCTGCCTACCATACCAGCCATCCCTATGCACTTTCAGCCAAGCGCCTTGCATGCAACAGCAAATCAGATGTATGAGAGTGTCGCATAGACCATCAGCAGCACAAGCCCAGGCAGCAGCAAACCTCTCATCACAACTCAGCCAGCCCTTAAATGTTGATGAAAGTAACTGGCGGGAAGCCTTCTTTGACGTAGTCAGCCAGGGCGTTAACTCAGAGCCTGTTTTTACAGAGCTGAGCTTAAAGGGCAAGATCAGCAGTGCATTGGAGTGGCGCTCTGTGGTTGTCCGGCCAGTGGATCTCAAGGCAGGGAGACACATCCAGGTATGAGCAGCCAAGGGATGAAGGGAACGATTTCAGCAGTAGAGATACAATTGCAGACGGCTGTGGCTCTCTGCCAGGGCCCTAGGCTGTTGGCATGGGTTAGGCAACAAGACCTTGTCGGGTCACAGGGCATGTCAATGGCTGCAGACCATGATCAGGAGAAGCAAGATCTACACATCGCTTTAAATTCGAAATTGAGCATATGTGCAGCTGAGACGCAAAGCATACCTGGATTTCAAGACACACGGTTATTCAAACGCGCTCTGATGATACAACCCATCGCCTCACTGCTCTGACTGTGCCTGCAGTTCAGTTACTTTGATGCGAAAAAGAACATCGTCAAGAACGCCCCTGTCGGTTCCTTGGAGGCAGGTCAGAGGCTCAGGGAGCTGCTGCACTCCCTGCCCTTTGCTAGCGCATCACTCAAGGCCAACACACAGGTATGGCGGGCAGGGCTTGAGGGGTAACCTGGCTGGCAGAGCCTGTTCTTAGGGGCAACCTGGCTGGCATCCTCACTTTCAGGGCTTTGTTTGAAGGGTTTTTTCCCCCTCGAGTCCAAGACTGCACCTGCACTCGGGTTTCACCCCGGACCTGCAACACCTGCGCTACAGAAAAGAGCCGAGTCTTGACTGTGTGTGTCTGTGAGAACGCTGTGTGGTGGTCTGATGAGCATTCATGGGGCAACGTCGTCATTGTCTCTGGGCATTGTTTGGGTGAAGTCTTGAGCAATACAAACCAATCACCATGTATCCGTACTCTGACAGCTCCCGTCGGTTGGCGCGGCTGATCCCATCGTGAGTGCTGCAGTGGTTGTGAGCGTACTTGTATTACATCTCATACGTCGTGCAGGTTGTGAGTGTCCAAATCACCAAGAGTGGCCGGGCGCTCGTCCACCACAGCAGCCCCAACACCAGGGGCCTGAGCCCTGGCCTTGCCACAGGCACCCTCACTGGCCCCGGCCCCATCCAGCTCTCACCCGACAAAGCCCTGCTGTCACACGACCGGCGAAAGGGCCTGCCTATACCCACTGATGTGGCCCACCCCTTCCTGCAGCGTATCGGCATGCAGACGGCGGACGGGCGGATCAAGGCAGACATGGTCGATAAAATGGCACAGGTGACTTTTTCAAGGGTGCCGTGCACATGTCTGGAAACAGATGCAGGCAGCATAATAGACTAAACGGCAGTTGTCCCAAACACCAGTCGCATCTGTCAAGGTGCGCAAATGAAGGTGCAACCCCGTGTGGAACACCCTTTGTTGCCACGCCTGGTATGTTGTTGGTACGAGGCAGCGTGGTGATGCCATTGCTATGGGTTTGTGAGAGTTGCATAACTATCCACGTGACGACAGTTGTGTTGCCGTTGCGCCAACTGACTTGACCCGCGACCTAGGCCAGTGCCGAGGACTGGTCCTTCCAGGAGCGTCACCTGGTGGGATCCTTCTATACGTCGCATTGCACTACGCATATTACTATTTGAGATGTCTGCTTCGTAACAGTTGTAAGTGTTGTCTGCTGTCAGAGCCTTCTGTTGTGGGAAAATTGCGTTTAAGGTTTACGAAGTTATGAATCCCACCAAAGTTTGCTGAACAGAACAAGTCAACTCAATTGGATTGCGCGCAGGTGAATGACTTTCTTAAGCTGTTGGGTCACACAGGCGCTCTGGAGACCCTTCAAGCAGCCAGGGCCCGGCGGCAGGGCCCAGGACAGCGGGAGCAGCCCACGGGCTTGGTGCACATCCTGGACTGTGGCTGTGGCTCCTCCCACCTGACGTTTGGCACCTGGCACTACCTGAACAACGGTACGCCTGCATGTGTTTTTCTGGTTTCAGGGGCCATGTTAGGTCGTCCTGGGAGTCTAGGCCGTGTCTGGCCGAGTCTGGCCGAGTCTGGCCGTGTCTGGCCGAGTCTGGCCGTGTCTGGCCGTGTTAGGTTGTCCTGGGGTCCTGGGTGTTAGGTTGTCCAGGTCCCAAGTCTACTGGCACATTGCATGCACGGGGAAATACACCAACTGATCACAGGTGAACATGCCATGGCGTTGAATGACACTCAGCCTCCCTGTCGTTTTGTTCGCTTGCAGTGCCTCTATGCATGCCTGCGCATCGTTGTGCATGCCTGCGCATCGTTGTGCATGCCTGCTCATCGTTGTGCATGCCTGCGCATCGTTGTGCATGCCTGCGCATCGTTGTGCATGCCTGCGCGTCGTTGTGCATGCCTGCGCGTCGTTGTGCATGCCTGCGCATCGTTGTGCATGCCTGCGCATCGTTGTGCATGCCTGCGCATCGTTGTGGACTTGACAAGAAATGTGGGTGCCCATGCAACTGCGCTCACGCCTTGCTTGTGTTTGTGCGTCAGTACTGGCGTGTGCCTGTGTGTCTCTGTTTGCCCTTGCAGTATTGGGCATTCCTGCCAGCATCCGGGGCGTGGACAGCAACGCAGCACTTATGAGCAAGAGCAACGCATACTGGTGCGCGATAGCAGGCTGTGGGGACAGTGCTGAGATGCTGACCAGGGGCATGCAACCATTCAGTATGCATCATAAAGGAAGGCGCAAACAAGAAGACCTAAAGACCCAGAGACATAGCTGAGTATGTGAGTCTTTGGGTGCCGCGCGTGCTGTCTGACAAGCAGCCGATGGTACCAAGCAAGTGCCTTCATGTATGTTGTTCACATGCCATGAATGCCAATCAATTGCTGTTCCACCCTCAGACTCAGAAAACCATACACCCACAGAGCTGAGGCATGCATGGAATATCAGCATGTACAAAACAGGCAAGGTGTGGTAAGGTGCTACTATTGCATACCATCATGTGCAGGCATGGATATCACCATGCCATGTATGCTGAGTGCTGATGGTGTTACTGATGTCTGCTGTAGTGCCTGCTCAACTGCAGTCGTGAGCTGGGCTTGTCGCCAGAGCAAGCTGCCTTCGTCACATGTCACATCGGTGCCTATGCGCCCGAGACGCCGCCTGATGTGGTGCTCGCGCTGCATGCATGCGACACAGCCACCGACGAGGCCATTGCCCTAGGGGTCAAACAGGTCGGACACGTGGGGCTGTGGGGGGCATGCGACGGGTGTGGGGCTCAAGGCCCTTGAACAGCTGTCTGAGTAACAGTCAACAGGGGTGGCTGATGTTGTTGATTGCCGTCTGGTTCAGCCTTAAATCATAATCAGGTAAAGCTGGTTGAGGCTTAACGTAAGTGCTGTGAGCATGTGAGGCATGTGCAGGAAACGGCACTCAACTGTTTTCATAACATGGGTTGCGACATGCATGAGGTTTAGTGTCCGACCAACAAGCGATGCATGTGGGTGACGGTGAGGCACAACTGACTGGGGAAAGGCACACTAAGGCAGACTGGTTGCACACAACAAAGACATTGTGGAGAGCCGAACAGCCTTGGGATTGTATTGTGTAAGAATCCTGTCTTTCTGGCATGGAAGGCAGTGCCATGCCATTACGGTTTACGATCCCGTCCTTGCAGTTCAGTGTTCACTTGCTATCCGGCGCATGCAGCACGGCCTGCGGTGCATGCCTCACTGACAGAAAATTAAGCGTTACCTCGCCTGCCTGACTGCCTGCATGCATGCAGGGGGCTTCCCTGATCCTGGCGGTGCCCTGCTGCCACCAGAACCTGCACCGGCAGCTGGCAGGCGGGGCAGCCCCCAACCCCCTGCAGCCCCTGTTGAAGCAGGCGAGTGATGCTTGATGCCTTGCTGAGGAAATGTGTGTTAGCAGACGCCTGGTCTTCAACCATCTGATGGCAGGATTCGCAAATATTATGGTTCAAGGGCAAATCTGCAATTGTAAGGTTGATGATGTCGCTCGCCATCAACCACACTGAGCCTTTGTGGTTGCGCTGTGTGCTTGGGTTAGCAACACAGGCTGCGCCTGTTGCTGTCATTCATGGCACAGACGACCTTCAGACGTTGTCAGTACTAATTGCGCAGTCATCCTGCTCAGTCACTACTTCAGTTTTGCCTTTGGGAATAGTTGTGTACGTTGCAGCGACTGAAAGTAGACCTGATCGCGCTCTTTTGATTTGGCACATGACGTGCAGGGCATCACCCGCCAGCGCTTGTTGGATTTGCTGACAGACACCCTTCGCGCCCAGATGCTGCGCATGCTCAACTACCGGACTGACGTTGTGGAGTTCGTTTCCACGGAGCACACGCCCCGCAACACTCTAATAAGGGCCGTTCGGCAAGGACCGCGGTTTCAGGCGAACCGACTTGACGAACCAGAAAGGGCAAAGGAGCTGAAGCTTGTGCGCCAGCTTTGGCAGGAATGGACGAGCCTGCTTGAGTTTTTCGCTGACACTGCAGGCGCGGTGCCGAAGCAGCATCTGCACGTGCTGTTGAATGATGAAGTGTGTGATCTCGAAGCGGAGTTGGAAAAGGCGTTGGAGTGGGAGAGTAAGAGGAGGATGGAAAGGGTTGAGAGGGAAGGCAAACGTGGCAACACCGCCGGAGTGCCAACGTAGTGCAGAGCAAGTGGCGAGCATTGACGCCTTGAGCATGATGTTAATGAGAGGGGTGTTCGTGATTTACTTCTGAGTTCTGCTATAGAAGTGTATATAAAGCCTAGTTTGGGTGCGTTAAGAGAGCCTCAACGTAACCTCTGCTATTGGGCGCAAGGAGCAGCCTTAGATGCTTTTATGAGCCCTGGTCTAGGCTGGGTTAGCCGGTGTTCCTGCACAATATTCTAGCGTTGACTTGACCACAAGGTGCAAGCAATGGTTGCACCAACTGACTGGCCTGCATTCCTTTACAATCCTACTTACTGGCGCGAATGTTCCACTCCTTTGGGTCACCCACCCGTCACGCTATCGTGATGCTGTGTTGTTCACATGACCTTTGGCTTAACGATTACGGTGAAGAAACATGACACGTGTTGCAAGTCAGCGAAGGGCGACACCTCTTGTACGTTTCCAGGTACATGCTCTTACCTGCTGGATGCAACCTCCTGGGGCTACGGTCTGGTAACCTCAGTGCATGTCATCTCTCCTGCAAACCCCTTCTTAGACTCGCCACAGCGTGCGTTGGTGCAGATGCAGTACATAACAAATATACAATACGCCTGTTTGCGTCAGAAAAGCCGTCACAGAATAAAGCCATGACCGTCCGAGTCGACGCTACTCCGTCCGAGAAGCGCTTGTGAGCCTGTCAAATCCGTGGGCACATATCCCCCATGCAGTAGCTTGATGGTGAATGGCGGACCTTGCCCCAAAGCCAAACCATGAGGCCACCGGCAACTGTCTTTGGGGCAGGGTCCCCGTGCAGTAGCTCAGTGGTTGATAACGGACCCTGCACCAAAGCCCGACCATATGGCAACGGGTGACTGCTTATGGAGCAAGGTCCGCGTGCGGTAAGTAGCTCAGTTGTGAATGGCAGATTTTTTTGTGAATGGCCCAATGACAGCTAGTATTCATCTCTTCGTACCTCAGCATCCCAAGAAACACTCTGACACCCGTACTTGCTTGGTCCCATATTGCAAATTGCACCACTCGCCTTCGGCTGACTCATGGAATCCTGGCTGTTGTATCCCAGTGCTTCCCGTTCAGGGACATGATTCTTAGTCCCAATGCTTTGGAATCCCCCCACCATATTACAGCGCACAAGCCCCTGGAACGTCTGGCAAGCCTCTGAAATGAGCGAGTGCTGCACGGAACATGGTGTTTGTAACGCGCGATGCATTTGTTTGCAATCAATTCTTCAAAACACTGGGTGACTTAGGCGGATATGGCTGCCACTACCAAGTACGGCATAGTATGGCATCCGGTACCACACATCCGCCCACTGGTCAGTGTGTAATGGACCAGGATTACGCAAGTGCACAAAAATCGTTCCCGGACGCAAGGAGTGCATTATATCACACAAACTTCGTTTTGTGACTGACAATGCCGATTTCTGGTGATTTCCGGACCCTTTTACCGAAGTACCAGACATCGCCAAGGCCTGCTTGCATCCCTACACACACCTGCCAAGTTCTCGTTCACGTTGGCGCTGGTGCAATCTCTACATCATGATTCTCCTCTCACAAACAAACGCTAACGAGGCACCTTCAGTGCCTGCTAACCACGCATCCTGCCACGCACAAGGCTATGTGAAAGTGTTGCCTGGGCCAAGCCACAGAAGTTATTGAGCCCAGTCGCTCACAAGTAAAACGCTGTGCATGAGTCAGGCAGAACACAGATTTTGCACCGGCGGCCTCAGCAGAGCGAATACACAACAAGTTCTATCTGCACTGTCATGTCAAGGGCGCTAGCTAGTCTGCTTTTCGCCACGATGCCATACCATCCTCCTCAGCCACACCGTGACAAAGACTTGGCATTTGTACACGCAAGTCGCTTAACAGTTTAGGCACACGAACACAAAGGCACACATGGTCGCAGTCATGTCGTTGCCTAAGCCGGGCTGAGCCACCGAGTCAGAAACCGCCACAGTGCGCGTCGCGTATCCACAGGTGGTGCAGACAGTTTGCATATTTCCTGGTTGTACTGTGTATTTACCAACACCGTTGTCGCCAAGGTCACTCGCCCATGATATATATATGTATTTACACCAGGGAAGCCGTCAGAGGACACGGAACGGGATGGGCACCGCCCTAGCCTACCCTGAGCAAGAAAGCAAAACGAAAGCAAGGAACAAAGCAGGCCAGGCAGGCCAAGATTGGTCCTGCGCCATCACTGGACGGTCGTCTGCACCATGTCGCCACGCCAGCACCGCGCACACGTGACAAGACGGGGCACGGTCGTGAGAAAAGCGGGCAGGATGTATGCGTGCAGGACGGACAAGTCTGCACACTACTCGCCGGTGAGCATGTCATTGTAGACGCCAGCGATCATAGCGACTAGCCAGGAAGCCGTCTGGTCATGAACTCGCTCAAATCGCGCAGCAGCTTCCATCCCCGGATGAGCTAGGGTCGCCTGGCAAACAGCGCGATTAGGTTGGCCGTCAACCGTCGATGGGGGCATGGTGCTGTTCATCACCCTGCTAGCCGCTCTTGCAACGCGCATGGACTGGTGTGATGGCTTCCCACGTGAGCTTGAGAGGACCTCAGCGTGGTGTGCTTGCCATACGTTCAGTTCGACAGGGGGGCTGCGCTTGCGCCCTTGCACAGGAGGCAAACACTGCTCGTGTGCCAGCGTCTGTGCGTCTGTTGGAAAGTCCCTAAACGGCTCTGGAGCTGGCGGCTCTTCTTCGTATGAAGTCAGATCGTCATCCCCGCCTGCGTGTGCAAAAATGTTGCGCAGACTGATCATGCGAACCCCACCATGTTCCAAACAGGCACCCCGTTCTCCCCCTCTTCTTGTGTGTGCGGTCATGTTTAGTGTCGGAGCAATCGGTGTACGAAGTCAATCACAGACTGGCAACCAAGCGACGGAACCATGCAAGCGCAGTCCTGTGCCTTGTGATGCTGCAGCGTCGTCCTCTCCTGCCCAGCCATGCAATCTCTGGTTCTTCATGCTTGGATCTGCCCGTACAGAACCCACCTTTCCAAGCCACGGGTGCGTTGACAACCCTGGCTTGCATGCTTGGCGATCGTCGCTTGCGCGGATAGCTGCCTGGCAGCCGGCCCGGCTGATGGAGGCCCACTAGTACATTCGCTGGTGTGCCTGCATCAGGTGTCGCGTCCAGCTGATGCTGCCCTGTGCTAACGGGCGTACAATCCACCGCTGCTGTCCCAGCAAACCGTCCCTTCTTGCCTGTTCCAGCCTGGAAGGCTTCCCCACCATCAGCAGCATCAGCTAGCATCAACAGAGCAGCGTGTGCCTGCGCTGCTTGTGCTTCAGCAGTTGCTTCAGGAGCTTGACAAATAGCCATGCTGACAGCTGGCACGACTGGCGCGTTTCCCGACATAGTTTCTTGCGGCTGGCACCCGGCGCCTGAACTGCACATTTCTATCCTTGGCTGGGCCAACCTTATTGCATGAACGTCCTGCCTTTCTGCCACCTTTGCTTCACATGGTTCGTTATCAAGCTGGCATGCAGTTGCGCCGTTGCTGCAGACAGCCGTTGTGCCACCCAAACTGCCAAACAAGCCAGTGGCGCCCTGCTTACTGGGCCCTTCAAATTGCTGCATGTTGTTGTGATGCTGCTGCAGCGGCTGGTGCAATGGCTGGTGCTGCGGCTGGTGGATTGTGGTGGTGCGTCGGAGCTGAAATGCACCTGGGTCAATTGAGGAACGGCGGCGGTTGACACCACGTGGCTGGATCATAGTCAGGAGAGGCTGGGAAGGGTGACTCCTCAGATCAACATCAACGCTACCAGGCTGCGACAGGGTTCTTGTAACTGCTTTTAAGCTCAAGACCTCCTCGCCAGTGTTTGGTGTGAAGCAGGCCATGCCAGGTTGCAGCAGCTGTACGCCCATGCCTGTGCTTGCTGGTGCATGCATCCCCACCCGCTGCTGTTGGTTGACGTCCTCCATGCCAGGACCATGCGCTACTGTGTACTGGGCAAGTGCTTCAGGAGCCAATGGGCCGCAACCAGATAACATCTCCTGCAGCTGTCCAACGTAGCAAGGTGCAGTGGCTTCATGCTGCTGCTGGTGCTGCTGGCCAACGCATAGATGCGCAAGACCATCACCTGAATTCTCTTCCAAGCATGCGATCCCGTCGTGTGGCTGGACGGCACGCTGCGCGTTCTCAAGTGAATAAAGACGGGCTGCAGTGGACGCGGAAAGGTGCTTGACTGCTTCCTCCCAGCATTGCTGCCCAGATCTCAAAGCCTCTGCTTGCTTATGTCCCGCTGCTTTCGCTGCCGCCGCACGACTACTTCGCCTGGTTGCGCCGGCCTGATGCGAAGGTGGCTCTTCCTTTGTGCTGCTAGCCAGCTTCCGACCCTTGCCTTGAGACTTGTCGCATGGAGGATTCGTGAGGCTCAGTGGTTGATTCACCGCTTGGCCCGCTGAAGACTGGGCTGAGGAGACGAGCTCGCTGTCAGGCGGGCTGTCTGACTCCTTCAAAGTCAATGCGCCACCAGACCCCTCTACAGCATTAATTTGTGCTGAACTTAATCGCCTGGCGTGGTGCTGCATAGTTCCCGAGAACAGTCCAGCCCGACTGCTGCTTGCTTTTTAAGTCAGCTTGGCTTGTCAAGCGCGCGCGACGCAGATTGGCTGATGGCTGACTGCAGACATCTTGAAGACTATTGACTGGCTGTGAAGAGCCACGAAGTAATAGCTGCTGATTGGCCTTGCGCCGTCGGAACCGGAGCCTGCGGCAAGTGTAGAAGTACAATACATACTGCCTTAGCCTTGCCGCATCTGCTAGATCACGGTTCATCAACATCAGCATCAACATCACCTGAGTGAGGTCGAGATCGATGGATGCCCGCTGGTTCGCTGAGATGGGGCAGCTCGCGAGGGCAGATCGCTCAATTGTGGATGGCAATGGACTGCATTAGCCGTTCACTTACAGCTGCACTGCACACATCGACTGATGACAACGCGCAGGTCTTGCCGACTATGCTAGGGTTTTGGAAAAACGGCCCATGATTCGCCAGGTGCTAAGAGGTGCTGTAGACACTACTACATGCCAATGAAAATCACTGTTGTGCTGCACTGAGAGGCCGCTGCTTCCATCGCCGGACTGTGGCATGATCCGCTGTCATGATCCCAGCCAACACACAGCAACCCAGCACCATGGTCGAAAATTGCTCATCGCGTGTGCGGCTACTGGGCGTGGAGACATTGTAAGCATAGTGTGCCCTTGAGCTTGCCCTGCGCACAATGCTACATCAACGCATGGGCTGGGGTTGACTATGGTAGGAGTTATGGCCACAGGACATCGACTAAGATTGCGGATAACCCCACCTGTGTTGCAGAGCAGGTTGATACCGGGCCCACCTGCTCAAAGCGCACGAATCGCAAAATCTCCCCCACTCCATGCACCATATTGCATACATTGGGTGCAGAAGCATGTTGATGTAGAATTGACACGTGCTTGCTTTTAGCTATGGGTTGCATGGTTGCATGGCGTGTGCAGGCATCCCAGGCGCTTTCACAGGTCGCAGCCTTAGCGCTGAGGGCTAGACTTCGCAAGTGTGAGACCGTGGACATCAATGGTGAGTCAGCAAGCAAACACAAGGCTTGAGTCCAGGACGTGGATGTGCAGGAGCGCAGAACCTATTAAAATAGTTGGATGAGGAACAGGCTTCAGGCATGGCATGCGCAAACGCCACTGTTCAGTATCAGAGCTTCCATCAAATGTGGTTCAAACCGGAGGTGATGAATCATTTGTGACAGCAGACCAGTGGGTTGCCTTCACATGAGGGCACAGTGCACGGAACAAGCGCAGTATCCAACTGACCACATGGAGGGCTGGCATGGGCACAGCGACGTAGTGAGGACCAAGACGTATGGCAGGGCCCAGGATGCATGGAACAGTTGGCCATTGGACAAACAGGCAATGCTGCATAGTGTCGACTCGCCACTGTGTCTTAGTGTTCAAGAGCATAACACTTACACACCTCAAGGTGACCACCGTACGTGGCCAGCGCGTGCAGCACATGGGTGCAGGTCCGTCAGTGGGTGCGGTGTCAACGGGCGGTTTCTCCGAACATGTATGACTACTGTGGCGCCGTTGAATGGATTGTTGATGTTCTGACTTATGATCTGAATGTGTGCAGTTGACTGCACAGCCCCTGGGCTGCTCACTGGGCGGGTGCAGGCAGTAAGCCTTGTGGGCAAGGGATGGGAGAGCCCACAGGGACTCAAGGCAAGACTGTAAGTATGCTAAAACGCAAAATAAAGAATGGTAAGGTGGTTCAAGCAGCTTCAAATTGATCATGTTGGCAGCATGTTATAGTTCTCCTCTTTGCTCAAGTCATTCAAGTCTTTGGGATGGTTCCAAGCAATGCTGCTGAGTCGACAGTTGTTGCGGCAGCCAACACATTGTGGTCATGTCTTTTGGATGTTGCCAGTGTCCACGTGCTTGAGACGCTGCTGTGCTCACAGCTAGAATTGCAGGCATGCACAAGAGCAGCTGCAAAGAACAGCGGTCAAGTGTATGACCATTCCCGCAGCAAAAGCTGCCTGCATGTGCCTGCATGCAGGCTCAGTGCCGAGCTAGGTCAGGTCTGGATCGATGCAGGCGCGCTTGTCATGCAGAGGCGCATCAGCATGGTCACTCCGCCTGTGGGCACTGCTAGGGCTCTGTTCACTGCTGAAGACTTCGGGGCCTTCCTTGTACACCCACTCATGTGCATGGCAGCAGCAAGGGCGGTTCAGGTAAGCGCCCTGGGCTGTTCCACACAAGCAGCACCCCATCAAACTAGGGTAGGTGGCAGACCTGTGGCTGTGCATCACATGGTGCAAATGTGCGCCTTGCGTGCGCCTTAGGTGTGCCTTAGGCCTGTACTACATCCCAGCTGAACACATACTGCACGTCAGCATCCATGGTCAGGTAGACACAACAGATCAGTGACTGCCTGTGTGTCGGCTGAGAAAATCAAATCAATTGCATGGTTCTGTGCGCAGGGCGAGCCCTTCAATTTTGACCCGGCGCCCGTCTGGCCCATACCCGCATCCAGCCCACCCTCGCTAAATCCGCACGGTGGCACTGTCATATTCCAGGGCTCTCAGGGCCAGCGGTATCAAATCTGGCTACAGGCCGGCCCTAGCACTTCAACCCCTTCCAGCCCTCAGTCACAAACCACCAGAAATTCATTGCGTACCAGCCAGCCAGTCACAGCAGCAAACGTGGTGAAGGTCGTGGTAAAGTCCATAGAAGCCACAGCAGCTGCTGCTGTAATCGCCAGCAATGGCACCTCACATCCACACAGCAATAATCTTGAACCACCGCATTCCCCGCCCACAGAGTTGACCGCAGAAGAAATGCGGTTGTCTCAGACGCTCACAAGCTTTTTTCAGACGTTGTTGATTGACTTGCAAGGTGCTGAGCTGAGGTTTGCGTCCCTGCGAGTGCTGCCCCCTGCCAGCCCCGCGGCTTACCCCGCAGACCCCCAGCCCCAGCCACTGATTGATCTGGGCCTGGCTTTGCGTGTGAGGCAATTCCCGCCACTCAACGTACAATTTTGAATTGGATTCCTTCTCCCAGAACTATCCAGAACTGTGTGGAAAGACGGCCGCGGATTTGTTCAGCCGCTTATCTTCTTGAATTTGATTGTCATCTGTCACTACTGCTTACAACCCGTGCGGAGTTCAGTTGGCCATGTAGCACTGGCTGGCTGTGTGCAGCGACCATCGCCATATGAAAGGTGAAACTGAGTGACTGGTTTTATTGTTGTTCAGTATTAGACAAACTGTCGGTTACGGCGCGGCCGCTGGCGAGATGTCTTGCACCGGCCGCACACAGCTGCTTGAGCAGCTTGATATGCATCTTGATACACAGCGTGTTCCTAACGTGTTGCAGACGTGTTACTGTGCTTGATGTTACAAATACGTATACATGCAGCGTCACACCACATTTCACACACGCACCACAATCACACTGGTTCCAGTGCCAGTCCCAGAATTGTCCCAAAACCGGCAAACTTCTTTTTGTTATGACATCTGTCGCAAGTCGCAAGGACGAATCGGTCCTCCAAGGCGGCACCAAGGCCAGTCCCGGCAGCGACCTCGTCAAGGCCCAGGCGCGTATCTTCCCGGGCCAGTCACCGATTTACTTGGGCATGACGCAGAATCCCAGTGCCCGGGAGTACGCCATGGCCCTTGCGACTAGCAGCAGTGAGCCCGAGGGATTCGAAGATTTACCAACAGAAGTGAGAGAGAGGCTGCGCAACAAAAGGCTTCAGGCTTAGTCACGCACTAAGTCAACGAAAGGACAGGTTATGCCAGACTGATCAACACGAGAACAGAGGACTGTGAAGCAGTTTTGAGGGTGTGGCTGTGTTTGGGCACCTTCCAACACTTGGTGGTGACTCAAAAGTTTTCATGGCATGGTGTGCCAAGACTGGTGCAGACAACTCGCTATACTTTTGACATTGTTATGGGTTGTTCTTTTGGCTTGAATTGTCAATGTGTTACACTGGAATTGAAATATTATTGTGTGACATTGCGTTCTGAATCTCTGATAATTTACCACCACTTCTCACTGTCCCTGTCCCCAGTATTGACAGTCACCAGCGCCTACCAATACCAGCATCAGCAACACATCCCAGTCGCAGATGACGCTAACCCAACACCACACTGTGCACACTTTCGCCATCGTATGAACACACTCCTGAAAAAACTAGTCCCACAGACAACTGACAGCCTCATCACGGTGCCAGTCCCGAAATTGTCCCAGAACTGGCAAACTTCTTTTTTCAGACGTGTTACTGTATAAAACAAGAAGTTTGCCAGTTCTGGGACAATTCCTGGGTCATACACTGAAAAACAGGTGTCGGTCCCAGTGCAGTTGACACTCACGTCTACTTTGCTCTCGTTACGTGAATCAGACTGCGCAGAGATCTCATTTTTGAAACGAGTGACGGCGACGCCCTTGGGAAGCTGTGCAGAAGCTGGCTCAGGTCCTAAGACGGAGTCGCACCAACATATACAAGAGCGGACAAGAGCACGACTCCAGACAAATCGAGATGTCGACACTCCCACACAAAGGCCTCTTGTGGCGGGCAGGCACGCGCAGAACAATCTCAGGGTTAGCGTCACAGGTCCTAAGGCCAGGGCAAACAGAGAATACCAATCAGGCGCCCACGACACACATCCTCTCTCAAACACCACCACTCACAACAGGACGTACAAGTGACAGGTTTTAACACGACTGTCCTGTGAAAGAAGACACCTGCCATGACTTTGAGGCTATCAATATCAAGGTGAGGCCAGACCTGCACCATGATCCAGGGGCTAAAATCCACATTCTCACCCCTTCGGTGGCTGTTTCACATGTCAAAGCTACGCTTTGAAAACGCTTTGTGAAGAAGCAAAGCTTTGATCAAAGATCAAACAGAACAAATACGTATACATGGTTGCTATGCAACTCATGTTTTATTACTCCGGATGCATCGGCATGTGCACACTGTGTACATCAGGTACCAAAGTACGTGTAGAAAAGTGTGACACGACATTTACAGATACGTTTAGACAAGTGTGCTCCACGAGTGACCTAGGTCTGCAGCCTCACATGTGACGTCCATAACACGGTGCTACCACTGTGCTGCTATTGTGCTGCCCATTTCCCTGAGGCAGCGTACAAGAGGATTCACAGCCACTGAACTCTCCACAGCCTCTCTTGCGATCACATGCCCGTGTCTGTGAGGCCCATGCCGCTGCCGTGGATCTGCTTGCCCGGCGCATGCACCTGCAACGAATGAGCGTCCAACAGTGACAAGCATTCAACCATTCAGTTTAAAAATGTATTAAATACAGCCAATGGCAACGGCAACACCAGCTTTCCAATTTCTGGCAAAGGCCGGTTCAAAGACTCCTTCACAGGTACTGTCCAAATACTTTTATTTTTTATTTTTTCTCCACTCTAGTTCCTACTGTTTGCATGCTCCAACGGCCCTTGCGCAGAAACCCACATGTACCGGAATACAGGTGCACGAAGAAGCATCTCACCCCATTAGTTGTGCTTTAAGAATCAAATTGGTTTACGCATTGTACTGTGTTGTGGGCTGCAAGCTGTTTTACATCCTTCCCTGCTTGGACACAAACTGTTGTGCAACCTGTGCTCGTCTTGTTCTTCCCTGCTCATGACTGATAATGACGGCATACAGCAGCTTTGTCCGCTGTTCTTCTTGTTCTTCCCTGCTCGCAACTGATGCATTTGCCATCAAGCAGGAATACACGCAGGCATGTGATGCTGAAGACCGCTCTGCGAAACCTCCTTACCCGATCGTATTCAGCTATCTCAGTTGCGTCGCTGAAGTCGGGAACAAGGATGTTCTTGGTGTGCTTCATCTGCATGTCGAACGAACAACATCCACGCACATTTGGCATACCCCTCACCTATGCCCAGGTAATACACATGATAAGCTGAAGGGCAGTCAAGGGTCCGCATTGCCCAAAAAGCCAGTAAAAACATACGAGCCACCTCAAACTGTTACAAAACCATGCTGGCAGCTGAGCAACCGTACCTCCCATGTGGGCTCTGGCGCCTCGCTCTGGTTCGGGTTGGCCATCCCTGGATGGAAGTTGGGCCAGGTGCCTAGTCGAGGTCGATCGTCTGCTGGTAAGAAGGGATGCGTTTGCATTAAATGGCGCCCGGGCGGTGCATCGCGAGCTGCAGCATGACAAACACCGAGCTGCAGGTCGACATACATGATGTTGGCGTGACACACCAGTGGCATGCACATGACGCACAGGTGACTGTTGGTGGTGTGCAGAAGGATGGGCATCGTTAGCCGTACTCCCTGCTGAACTGAGGTCGCTTGCTGCTACAACAAGCTGCAATAGTTGACGATCGGCACGTCGGGGCAGCCTGCCTTTGTCATGAGTCATGACGCGGTGCCGACCCGATCTGAGCAAACACTGGTGTCATCAACTCACTAGGCATGGCGGCTGCTGTGGATGTTGTCAAAAGGCGCTGTGCCGATGCTCCGCCGCGGGAAGCAGCGCCTGCCGCAATTCGCGTCAAGCTCATCCAGCTCATGAGCATTCCAATGTAATTGCACTCAGCTGGTGAAATATGCGTGAGCCTGTGTGTGGCTCGGCGTCTGTGTCCGCATGGGCAGCGTGACAATCCTTGGCCGGGGAACCTTGCCGCGTGACGTCACAGTCCGCGGTATTTGTCACGTGCACGTGTTCCGAAACGACATCACAGTCGCTGTTTTCAAGCCCAACGCAGCAAACGACGCCCAGAAGACCCACCAGGCGCCAATAGCCAGGCCGCCCATCCTCGGGCAAGTTTACTCGCTTCGCACAAATCGCACAAATTGTAACTGCGCAAGGATTTGAAAAACATGCAGCGCACCACTTCAGCTGTTTGGCGCCCGAACTCTCTGGCTACTTGTAGATCGTAGGATTATCTAAACCAGTGCAGTGTATCCCAGGAAGCAAAGTTACACGTGAATTGATTGGCTCGGGAAAACCCGAGCAAGGGTTCAACAGACGAAGGGTTGTTGCTGCAGAATGGTTGTCGCTGTAGAGCAGAGCTGACGGTGCGTATGAAGCCAATTTTGGCACGATATCTGCTGCAGGGATGGCTCAGCATGGGCAAACCATCCGAGCCCTCCTGTCCCATCCCTGCAGCATGTTGTGCCAGGCTTTGGATTTGTGCGCAGCAGCACGGCTCTACAGCAACAACTCTTTGACCCTGTTCAGATCAGCGAGATGTTGACACGCCAGTGTGCCTGTTGGGCTTTGCGGGTAAGCCAAATCCCGCCCGTGGCAGTCATCCCTGTCACCGGACTGAGGCTGATTATGAGAAACTCAAAAGGGTTACGCATTCAGGCGAACTCATGACATGTCATGCTGGGCGTGGTGCACATCCCCAACGCGCTGGTCTCAGCACAAAGCCCAGTCGCAGCAGACACACAGAGAATCTTCAAACACACCTTCTATACCAGGGTGAGACACGCCTGGCTCACCTGAGGTGGACACTTGACAATGCACGGCAAACAGGATCCAAAAGCAAGTCGATCAGGCCGTGCGGCCAGCAAGCAGTGGAACACGGCTACTGGATCATCAGTGGCTTAGAAAACATGCAAAGAAAACATTCAGCTAATCAGTTCACGAGTGTGGCTGGCAGATGTCAAGAAATGTCGAATTACAAGCGAGTTATCACGCGACAGAATCTGAAGCCGATCAGTTCAAGAGTGTGGCCGGCGAACGTTGAGTCATGTCAGATCACACGTCAATCATCTGCCCCGCCCAGCACCACCTAGCGACAGACGTGGGGCAGAGCGCGTCTGTGGCAGCAGATCCGCCAAATCCGCCGACACCACCCTCTCCACTTCGTACTCTGCCAGTAGCGCCCGTGCATCCACCCCCGCCTGCACCGCCCCCAACACCACCACACTCCCATCCCCCAGCTCCAAACGTATCTCCCCTTCCTTACACGCTAGCACGGCCGCTGCCAATTGCCGAAGTGTCCGCACACGCTGCATCTGCATGTCTGCCGCCCCACCACCGCAATGCCCGCTCTCGCTTTCAATCCCCGCCACCCCGTCCCCCGCCTGTCCCGTCCCGCCCTCCCGCCGTCCGGGCCCGCCCGCCTGCGGCCCCAGCCGAAACGCCACCACTCTCTGCTGCTCTAACAGCTCCGGCTTGTAGCCCTGCAGCCCCTTTACATCCTCACAGTGCGCCACCACCACAACCTCTTCTTCTGAATCACTCGGGTGGGTGCCTGCCACCGCGCCTATCTTCGGCGGAGCCTCACTTAGCCAGTTTGCACCGAATGCTTGCTCCAAATAAGGCACTGAAAGTCTGGTCAGGACCAGTCCACCCACGACTAAGTACGAAGGGGGGCGGCCGGAGAGGTGGCTGGGAAGCAGTCGGTGCGGGACGCCAAGCCTGCATGCACCACGATACATGCACATGTTCAATCGTTCATCATAGCAGGATGGTAATGAATTACGCATCTTGATTACTGATTAGCACCTGGCCTACTGCAACAACCGAACATGGTTGGTCAGCCTGGTCTGCCGACCAGCAGGTAGCAGTCAGTCACGCTCAGAGCACTCACGCTATCCGTTGGCCACCCTTACCTGCCGCTTACATCAAATTCCAGATCCAAATTTCGCATCCGTACTGCAAACTTTCAACACAAATTCATACACCCAATCCGAGACTGCAGGCCACAGGCATGCAGCTTCCATCACACATACAAATATCAGCTACCGATCCAATGCGCTGGCCTGGCTGGGCGAGCACAAGCAAGGAAGGCCCCCGCAGGCAGCAGGTTCACAACCGCTACCAGATACCAATCAAGCCCCCTTCACAACTCAAAAGCTGACCTGACCCACACTTCTCGTCCCACCTCACAGGCCCCTGCCATGCCCCCACCCACATGACTTTCAGGTCCATGCACTGCCCCTGCCGCATGATGGTGATGGTGGCTGTGGAGCCCACGTGCATCTGGGCCACGCGATGAGTGATGCTAAGGCGCCCGCCAAGCCTGGGCAAGCGCATACGGTACCACACATGTATAGTTAGCACGTACGACTCTTAGAGCAAACTAGGTGTGTCCAATGCACAAGCAAGAAGCAGTGGTAGATGCACGGAGCACAATGTTATTCCAGGTCAGATACTGATCTTGCACAAACAGGTGTAATGTTCCAAGCCGCTCTAACTGGTTCAAGACGAGCCTAAGCAGGAGGCAGATGATACTAGAGTCTTTGGCAGCTTTGCTGGTACAGGTAATGGTGACACCTGGTGCCAACGTGACTGCTGCCGGATTGGTCCAGTCATGTACCTAAGATGGCACGGCCATAGCAACCGTGCCATGGAACCGACGATGATGATAAATCACTCGAACTTAGGTAAAATGTCAGCCTAACATGCCCATGCTCAGTGCTCACCTCAAGCTGTGGCCCGATCCGTCATTTCACATGAGTTCAATGGCGCATGTTGGGCTGACATAAGGTGGAGTAATGCATCTAACACACGTCCGTTTTGAGCCTGCATTTTGATGGAAATGTTGATAAGTCACTCACTCGAACTGCATGGTGCCGTCGTTGCCGACCTGCTCCCCCTCATGCTTCATGATCACGTCGCCCGGCCGCAGGAGCCCTGCCACAGTCGAACTAGGGTTCACGTCCAGCACCATAATGCCCTGGTCCCTGGGGGCCATGCCGAGGTATGACCTGAGGCCCGCGGCGTCACACAGCTTGTAGCGAATGCCTGTGCAGGGAGCGTGGACAAGGCACCCTTAATTAATTCATACGTTTTCAAACAACTTGATTTTTGTAACAAGCGAGATGAGGGTCATACGGCAGGTCATGCATAATGCTTTGAACAAGCTGTGACGCCTGTGCATGGAGGCCAGGCAAAGTCAGAGGCTTGTTTGCTGCTGCGTTAACTTTGCATGATGGCAGAGTGCATCATCTGGTTTTGAATACAGACCAACCTCAGTGCGGAAGCACAGACATCCAACAAACGTACAAACACTGTTTGCAAGGTGGTATGACCCCTCCCTCACATAGCTATGCTTGATGAGACATGTCCCTGCCTGATTGTACCTAGCGTTAAAAGGCAGCATGTTGTTTCCATCTGGCAGCTGCTGTGCATCTGTAACAACACCCTCCGTGGCGCCAGAGGTGAAACTGCCATGTAATGATCACGACAAATCATGATGTGGACATCATCATCATCATCATCATCATTACATAACTTATCATCAAACCCACGGTACCGCAGGACCAACCAGCTAGGCGCTCAGCCAACGTCCTCATCCTAAACAAAGCATTGGCATGATGCCTCCAAAAATAAAGCAAATGCAAGGTTCAGGGTCCTCTGCCAGACCACTGGAAGGCCATGAATGGCAATGCTGCTGCTGCTGCTGCCACCACCGCTGACCCAGTTGTGCAGCTTGTGACCCAGTTGTGCTGCTGCCGAAAATTGGTGCTATAATTTGTGCTTTGTCAACAGTTTGCTGACCCTGGTCAAGAGGGTCATTCAGTGTCATTCTAGCAAGAGGCTTTGAGGCTCGCCACTCAACACCAGGGGTATAACTGTAATGGTAATGATGATGATGATGGTGATGATGGTGATGGTGTTGAATGCCATGCATGCTGCCGCTGGTGGTGCTGCTGCCGCCCTCACTCACCCAGCTGTGCAAAGCCCATGCAGTGTCCATGTTCCTGTATATCGTCCAGCACATGCGCAACCACTGACGCAGGGCAGGCGTTGACCCGGTCCTTCCCGCCGCCCCGCCGGCCCCGCTGCCCCGTGCGCCTGCGCTTCCCGCTGCCACCCTGCATGCGCTGAAACGTGATGCCCACACACCTGCACGCGGTAGCGGTACACAAGCATGTCACAATAGGCCATGACCTGCATGTGAGGCGATACGCTAGGCAATTTGCCATGCAGCAGCATGTGAGGCGGTACGCAAGGCACCGTCCGTTACATAATGGCGGTTGACAATGCATCCTTGAAACTGATCATGCCCCAGAAAACAACAAGGGGCCAAGCTGCACGGCTCATTGGTTGTCTATCCCCTGTCATGCTCATTGTGTGCTTTCCTACCTGATGCTGACAACCGCCACTGCTTGACACACCTGGAACCCTCACTTCCCTCGTGTCTCTAGCTATTCAGTGGACGCTCTACTACCCTAGAAATGGTCATTGGTTGTGGTTCCTGCGTGCTTCCTGCACGTGGGCGGCCTTCTGGTACTTCTGCTTGCTACAAATAAACCTCCATCAGAGTCCGTCGTGCTTTAATGACAGCACAGTGCCGTGACCCTGCCTTCTTCGTTCATGCTTCATGGCGATGTGCAATGCATCCTGGCTACTGACCCTGCCCGGAACAGCAACAACAATGCAACTACCAACATGGATCGCTGCCCAGTTGTCATTGTTGAGCCATCCCTCGTCATTCTCGTCCCTGCCTGTCGTGCCCCTCCTCCTGCCCTGCCTGTCGTGCCCCTCCTCCTGCCCTGCCTGTCCATCCGATGCTCCTTGTGTGCCTCCCTGCCTGATGCTCCTGGCTCCTCACAACCATCCCACATCGCATGCGCTACATATGCCCTCACCTGCCCTGCCTATCCACCACAGGCGCTCCCAGCCTTTCTTTAGGTATGGTTGCGGTGACGCTGAGCCCCAACAGCCTGAAGCTGGCCAGCGGGTAGCTCAGCACCTCTATGCATGCCACCTGGCCCATGGCACTGCTGCCCGGGGACTGACCGGGGCCCGAACTGCCTCCAGGCACCTGAAAGCAAAACAATAAATTTTAAATGAAAACAACAAAAGGCTGTGGGCATGTGCGTGTGCGCCTGTGCTTGTCCATAGCTTGCAGTCCAGCATGAGTTCAGTCAAAGCCCCAGTGCGAATGTAAAGAAATGACCCTCGGTCGCCTCACTCCCGGTCGCCTCACACACAACAGTGTGTACAGGTGCACGCCACAGCATGGCTTCACACCGGCATCACCTTTGCACTCGCACTAACCACCCTCCACAACTCACACCAGACCAGCCTATTGCCCTGACTGCACCCTCCTGATAGCCTAGCCACTGCACGATCAAACCTAGCACAAATCCTGCCATATCAGCCCAATTCCTAGTCTAAGTCTTGTCTATTGTCGCCTGCACACCCTTGCCCCTATGAGCATTTGCAGTTCAATCCTGGGCCGCTCCTTGGCAGGGTTCCGTT
>QAXH01005830.1:3636-22868 GCA_004335635.1 Chloromonas sp. AAM2
CGCATGCTCTGTGTGTGTGTGTGTGTGTGTGTGTGTGTGTGTGTGTGTGTGTGTGTGTGTGTGTGCGTGTTCAACAGCATACACACAAACAGGCTCCCCTCATTGCGCCCATCACTGAAACATTGTGCACCACAAGCAAGACACTGCGGATCTGAACTCACTCAAGATTATCCTGCAAGTCCAGCGGACACCTCCGCGCCAAGGCCTGCACCATTGGACAGATGCACAGCTTGGATTGATAGTCAGCAGCGCTTCAGATTGACAGTTAGGAGAGCTTCATAATAGGTAGTCAAACATCACGCCACCGCAGTTAAGCGCCATTGTGCGCAATTGTGTCCCTCTAGGATTGCGGTAGCACCTATGCTCGCTCAGCTTGCATCAAGCTACGCTGACCTGAATGAGGGCAGACAGCTCCATGATCTGGTGCTCGCACGAGCTGGACTCCAAGGCTGCTATGACACGCGCTAGGGGCACCTGTAGGGGTGCCTGCCCACTGAGCAGCAGCTGCTGGCACCTGCACAGCGTCTTTGCCATATGCATCATAGCTGCCATGCTGGTGGTGTTGTCCGGTTTGAGGCGCATCCAATCTCGACAGTTCTTACATGCAGTGACGGGTGGGGAAACACAAATGGGTGTGACAAGTGTGATAGCTTCTTCACAGTTTACAGGAGGGTAGGTGCAGCAGAACGACATGTGCAATCACGTCATAGTCACGTGCAGCACAAGATATTCAGTTGCTTGCTGGTTCTTTGCTGCGCACATCTGATATGGCTAATGGTGCAAGACAGCTTTTACCTACCTGTGTGCTTCAGAAAAATGTGATGATGCCGACCTTCATTTGGCATTCGCAGACCAACCTGGTACGCCGCAGCTCTTGCAATGGCAAGCGTTGCTGTGGCAGACCGGACCCACCTGGGTGTGTGCACCAAGTGTAGCAGTCCACGCAGGGCGCGAATGCATATACGATGCCACGCCCCATCGCCCGGTGGCTGGGCACTGACTGTGCATGGGCTGTCCGCAGCCTGCTGGTCCAATGCAGCCACCAGCAACCCTACCAGCGTGGCTGCGGACACTGGCACAGCTTTGCAGGCCTCCATCCCTTCACCGCTAAGCCCTCCTGCCGGCCCTGACAGCGGCTCACTCTGTCCGTTGGCAGGTTGCATTGCGGCATCTTCCTCCCCCGTATTTGCATTCCCGTCGCTGCGTTGCCGGCACCTATCGGCACCACCACCTGGTGCAGCGTCACCCTCCGCCTTCTGCAGCTGTGCCTTGAAACCCGCTGAATTGCACGCGTGCAGAACGATTCCCAAGAAGCAGGGAGCCAGACTGGCGCACGCCATGTCCAAAGTATGTCCAAAGTATGTTCCTGCCGGAATAGCTCCGAACGCCCAGTTGAAAGGAATACCGCTGCCGACATGCCCTTGCCCAAGCGGTGCTTGTAGCCCGTGACTGACATGTGCGTTTGTTGGGCCTGGCGTCTGCTGGAGTGCTGCAATGCAGCCCAACCCGCCCACATGAGGAGCTCGCCGGGAGAAGCCATAGTACGTTTTGTGCTCGACACCAGGCTGTTCCGGAACAGTGGAGTCGTCGACTATCTGCTGCAATCCTGCAGCATCAAGAGGGCAGTGACACTGGCCAGCTGGCGGAAGCGTATCCAGGGCGCGAAGAGAATGCGACCCTAAGGGTGTCGTGAGCGCAACCTGGGGTTCGTCCAATGTGTGACCATGTGAGTGTGAACTAAAGTGTCGGGCTGGTCCCGCAGAGGTTGAGCGTGGCCTTGGTGGGGCTATGTTCCAGGCATCTGACGGAGTTGAGCGGGAAACCGTGAAAGAACTGTGAGAAGGTGCCCCACTGTTGTGTGATGGCGGTAGTAACACGCCTGGTGGTGTGAGAATGTGAGCTGCCTGGGAGGCAAGACTGTGTGATGGTGCAATCCTCGCTGGCACTGGGACACATGATGTAGTCATGGATAGAATGCTTCCCTGTGCAGGCATTGAAGGCTGACGTTGTGAAGCAGCAGCCGCAGCACTGTCTAAGCTGTATAGAGCATGCCTTGTGCCAGGGCTGTTCATCGCCTGGGCAGCCACTACTGCCTCGGCGAACTGCGCCATGCAGGCTAGCAAAGGCAGTGCGTGTTGCACTTGCAGCAAGCCAGGCACTGACAAGGTGTCTACTAGTAGCCTCCCAACAGGTGCAAGCTGGTACGAACTCAGGGGTAGAGTAAAAGCAGGTCTGGGGTTGCTGGACTGGTATGGTTGCTGTTCTGCTGGCTGCTGCAACTGCTGCTGGGGCGTAACAGCAGGTGTTCCTGCCGGCCTCGATGGCTGTTCTGAGGCTGGTGTCAGTAGGTGTGTGATGAGAATGAGGCAACTGGGCAGCAGTGCGCTGGCCTTGGTGCCACTGTCCTCATGCTGTGCACCATGCAGCCACGCGTGCGCATGGGCTACGCACCATGATAGGTTGACAGTGGACCTGCACAAGGCACGTGATCCAGCGCCCCATGTGCACGTTAGCGTAGGTGGTCTGTTTTGCTTCCATCAGAAAAGCCGTCACAGAACATGGAAGCTTTTGTTGGACACTGCTTCTTTGCTCCTCACCTCAGGAATGGACTCCATGCAGGGTGTGTAAAGGCCTTCCATGCTAACTCCTGCATGGGCTGCGTGGGCTGCATGCCTGCACAATTGCCCCTGTCATGGTCGCATATCGCCAGGAGCAGCGCACACAGCTCCTGCACATACAGGTTGAAAAGGTTGACAATGAATGTGGTGAGTATGGCCTCCAAGGACTGCTTGGCGGGGCAAAGAGGCTACCCGTGGAACACCCCGCACCCTTAGCAAAACAAAGCATACAAACGTCCCTCATAGCAGCCCTTGACACACAAGAACTTGGAACTGATCATCAGACCCCTTATTTATATATGATTAGAGCTCCTAGCAAGAAGAAGGTACATACCGACTCATTTATCAACCCACCTCCATGTGCACGTCGACTGCAGCCAATGCCGGATGGAGTGCGCACACCACACGCAGTGCACCCATGGCTATGTCCACATGCAGCTGGTGCACCCCTGTCACGTGCCTTGCCACTCCTGACACCGTCAACGTTGTATCGTCTGGTGCGGGACTTGTGGCCCCATGTTGACGCCCATACAAGGCATGGCAAAGCCCGTCACCGGTCTGCAGCACCACAGAAGCATGTTTGTTTGTTGGACTTGTTGCAAGGGTCAGCCCAAGAGCTGGTAGCTGAGCCAAAACGTTGCCGAACTAACTTGTGAACTAGAACGACTTCTAAGGTGAAAGGTTGCCGAGATAGTTGGTATCCAAGCCGAAAGCATGCTGTCCTGCCTCGCCTTCCTGGCCTGTGCCATTAAAATCAGGCAAATTCGCACATGACCTGCATACCTCGGTACATTCACCCGGTAAACCTCAGCACTGATGCGCGGTTACAACAGGGAAGCCGCCACGTGACATGGGACGGGTCCGAGGGACTCACATTTTGAGGCTTGGCCTTATGCCAACGCAAGCCCAGACAGCCGCATGCAGACAGCAACAGCAGTGGTATGCATTCCACTGCCTTGCTCTTTTCCAGCCAGAGAAGGTGGGAAGGAGTGGGCTGTGCTGTGCTGCTGTTCGTGGCATGATGGTTGATCTGCTGCGGTGTGGCTGGTGTGGTGACTGGATTGGTTCGCTGTGTGGCCGGTATGGTCACTGGGCTTTTACTTGGATGCATGACGTGGCATGCAGTAGGGTTGGTGACTGAGGCGGTGATTGGATGTGCTTGAGTTTGGCGTTGGTCAGTCAAGGATGGTGACAATGGGCTAGAGTGGCTGCCAGGGGCGGCTGCGTGATTGAGGTGGCTGATTGCAGCATGGAGAGAAGAGAGGGCTGTGACGAGCAGGGGTGCGTATGTGCTTGGTGCATGACGTGAGGGCTGCACGTAGCACAGGCCGTGCAAAGTGCCGATAAGCTGCAGAAGGTCCGAGATGATTTGCTGGGCCAATGATGCTGGGCAGTAGGTGCAGGCCGTGGCTGCATGACTGACAGCTTGCTGCGCCGCTGACAGACCTACGAGCGGGTGCATGTCCGCCATGCACGGCCTTAGGTTGCATGGAGATGGATGCTTGTATACATCCAGGTGGCCACCTGCACCAGTAGAAGTGGTTGCATGTTTAGCCACGTACCGAAGCCAGGGTCTGAGGCGGATGTAGGACGGTCAAGCAGGCTCCTCGTCCTGTCAGGCCCTTGACAGGCCAGTGCATTGAGAAGAGCTCTGAGCTCCTGCGAAGCTGAACTCGCAGGATAAGGTGCCATAGCTCTTCAGTGCAGGCTTCTTGAACATTGATGAGATCGTCTTGCATCTCCTCAGAGCATCAGATTTCTGTGCCAACTGTCAGCTGTCGTTTTTCAGTTTTGTAGAACTAGCTTTCCTGGCTTTGTAGAACTGGCTGCCTGGATTCATGCTGGCTTCATGCCTGGCTTCATGCCTGGCTCGCTGCCAAGCTTCAATGCCTTCGTCTACCTCCACATCAGCACTGGATGCATACTTTCGGGCGCATGGCGGACCTGATGCTTACGAAAACGAGGAAGAGGTGACTTCCGCCCCATCGCGTATTGAGCTTTCCCGTACACCGGAGACAATCCAGGCTTCGCTTTCGCAGCTCGAGTTTCAGCTCGCTAGCTGCAACCTGCACCACACCACTGCACCATTACCACCGCAGCCCAGAGCAGCAACCATCCCCGTGAGCCCCCAACAGCCACAAGGAAGGCACAGACACGCCAGCACAACAGGCCTTGTTTCAGACCTTCTCAGCGACTGGCAGCACCTGAAGCTCAAGCATGCGCAAACCTTGGACACAAGGCCCAGCACGTCGTCTTATGCACAACAGCTTCAGTCGAACAGCAGGAAGCCTTGGGCCTCTCGCCGGCTGTCAATGCAAACAGGTCCAGCTGGCATGCCATGGATCCATGGGCCACCACGCACAGCCATGTCTGAGCCCAGTGGTACACAAGCTATGCATGCCACCCCACTAACCGGCACCAGCCTGCTTCATCCCAGGATACAGTCTGCAATGCCGCTAGCACCATCACCTCTTGTCCGACATATGGCCTATCAGCCTGATCTCTTACGCTCCCCACTGACACCACATGCCCCATCTGCAAGTCATGGTACGTCTGGTGGCACGCTGCAAGTCGCCTCCTTTGCGTCTCTGCTCACGTGGTCACGTGCTAATGGTTTCGATTGCACGTGTGACCTTGCATGCAGATGTGCTGGTGATCAAGCATGCGCCATCAGGGAGAGAGCCACTGGAGCAGCTCAGCAGTTCCATGGCTCACACCTTGCATGAACAGCGGTTACAGACAGGAAGCATGGCAAGCAGCCAGCAACATGGGACATGCTTGCTGGGCATGCATGCTACTGGAGCGAGCACACCACAGGGTGAGCGACCCATTCTGCAACTACACGTCAGTCGCACTGCAGGCATGCAAAGAAGCAAGGCTGTACTAGAGCCATGGCAGGGTGCAGTCCATAGCGATGACATGCCAGCGCAACCTGGGCCTGGCCGTCATGTCACTGGGCTCTTATCACCACCATGGCAGCCTGGGGACTCACACACTTGTGCCATGCCAGGCATTCCAGGCCAGGACAGCTACCGTGCCAACAGTTTCAGTCTTGATGGATTCAGCAGCCGGGAAGGGGGAGGCAGCACCATTGACTATCCGCCCCAACATCCGACACAACGACATCAGGCTGGCCATGCAACACTGCAATCAGCAAGTCACCATGCGGCCTCCACTAACCTCCATGCCAGCCATCGGTCTGATCACAGCGCCCACCCCAACAGCAGCATTGGCCCATCCCACACCTCACACCACCTTCCTCATACGAATCACCACCCTGGCACAAGCTCGCACGCCTCAGATGCAAACAGCCTCCTAATCCCCAGTCAGCTCCATTCTGCCCGTCAACCCACAGGTACCCTCCAACAACCCAGCCAACCAACCACCAGCTGGCAACAACCCAAACAGCCCGCCATCAACCACCAACAACCCAGCGACCATGCAGCTGCGGACGCCGATGGGCCTCTTTGGCTGGCGGTGCAGGCGTTGCTTTCAGACCCCCATCTGGCTCACAAGCTTATACAGCACGTGGCAGCCCTGACCAATGGTTCAGTAACCAGCCAGCCATTGCACGCACATGCAGGGGTTTTGGAGCCTGGCCGGATGGGCACAGCCATAGGTACTCCAGTTGCTGCCGCAGGGCTAGGCAATGGTGGCAATGCAAATCTGCCTCAGGCCATGGCTGGCAAGGGCAATGATCATCTGCACATGGTGGGACATAACGGTGATCAAAGGTGTCTTCGGACACCTTTGGCATGCGTGAGCAATCTGCCCTCCCTTGCCACTGGCATACTTGGCAGTACGGCAGACAGCCTGTCTGCTGCCAGATGCAGCCCTCCTGCGGTGTATTGCGGCGGCTCAGCACACCAGGCGTGGGAGCAGGAAGGGCGGGAGGCGGATGGGATAACGCCCAAAGGGCATCTGAGTCATCCGATGGTCTCTCTTCATCACCAGCACTCGCCATCCAATGCCCACTGTGCCTTACCCCGTTCAACTCCCACCCCTCTCATTGCTGATGAACACAAATCATTCGATGGTTCATTGGCTGGGCATCAAGGCATGGCACATGGTGTGCCTCAATCTGGGCAGCAGCGGGGAGTGCCGCAATGCACTACCATGGGCCGGCAGTGTGGTAGAAACTTTGGAATGTTGGATGCCAGGGGATACATGATGCAGGAGAATCAAGTATCTAGGAATTCATGTACTAGGGGTGGAGTAGAGGTTGGTGGTAGTGGGAGGTGGTTGGCTGATGACAGGCACCAGTCGCTAGCTGGGAGTCAGAGGTGGCTGCCGGGCCGGCAGGCTAGTGAAATGGACAACGGTTGGCTGCCAGCTGGGCTGGAATATGAACCGCAGTTGGGGTTAGCTGGTGAAGTTTATGTGCATGATGAAGGTGAGCAGCAGTGGCTGGCTGGTGCCGGGGAGCAGCTGCCGGCTGGCGGGCTGATGCTGGAACAGCCGTGCACAGCTGGGCTGCCGCCGCTGCTGGCTGCCAAGCTGCAGGCGCATCTGGAGCGTAAGGCAAGGCGGGCAGGTAGGCATCGGCGGTTGCAGGCGGCAGCCAGCCTGGGATGTGCCTCAGAGGCAGGCAAGGCTGAGCTGAGCCACAACGATGGACTGTGTGTGGGAGGTAGTGATAGCAGTGGAGATGAGGTGTGATCGGGTTGTTGCAGGTGCGGCCTAGTCTTGCTCGTGGACCTCTGACATTCAAACAGTTGCCTTCAGTGTTCAGACGAAGTTGCATCATGACTGAAGTGGGTGTGAGGGGTTGTTGTGTCTTCCAACAAAAAAGAAGTTTGCCAGTTCTGGGACAACTTGACGGGTTCCTGCGGTGAGTATTCTTGTGTATTGGCTGATGGGAACTATTGTGTGCTGAATATATTGTCTGTGAAGCAGATGTTACACTGCAGTCTTGAACAAGACACACAACAATTTTGAACTCAGGCACTGGCACACGCCGCACCAGAAAGCAACATGCCAGGTAACCGCTCGGTTCGACGCTTGGTGCAACGCAGTTGCGCTGTCCGCAGCAGAATCACAGGGTGTTGCGCACAGTGTCGGGAAATGTAATGCCACAATCATGTAATGCCACTATCAATTTCAAGTGTTTCAAGCGGCAAAACCCACCCATCGTACAGCTATCAACAAACAGCAGTTCAAACCAGCTATCAAGAGCCACGCAAATAGCAGTGCAGACAGTCAACTGATATACCCTTCCCTACTCATATATCCCTGACAGTACGCTCATTTCAGCGTGGTAATGAGTTGTGCACTGGTTATGTGACTTTGTCAAAGAGACATGGAACAGCTTAGGCTGAATTTTAGCAAATTCAATAGGTGGCCCAGCAACAGTCGTTCCAACCGTTAGCTGGTGGCTGCTACGACTTTCTATCAGCAATCAAACACCAGCCATTCAAACACACGAGTCATTGGCGGGTTTCTGGCGGTTGGAATCAAACGACAGAAATTGACAGAAACGACCCTTTACTACACGCATGGCAATAGTGGTCTGCTCAAGCGGAACTCGAGCCAGGCACACCAGACAAAGGGGCAAACCATCTCCTCAAGGTGTCAGGAACAAGGGCAGATGCACACCCACACAACAGCCCCTGCTGCTGAAATCGCACCAACTCAGTCCTGAGTCGCGCGTGAACGCCGTGGAAGCAAGGCCCTGCCTCAAGGTAGCTGCGTGGGACTTGCCCGTTGGCTACCCCCTGGCCACGCATCAACGCAAGCGACCCGCACAGCTCACAGCTCAGCCACGTATTCCTTCTTGTCGGTGTAATAGGAGACCTCGCTCTTGACCTGTAGGCGCATCAGCCCCCAGCACAACAATGTTGTAACATGCATTCAAGAAGTTGAGATACAACTATATAACATGTTTGCACTCGATATGTTCAGCGGACTGAGCGGAGCAGTAACGCAGATATGACCCCCTCGTGATGCAAGCCATGCAATGGCTGTGCGCAACTGCCTTGCTAACTAACTGCACTCGCTCAGACATCTTACCACGCCATGGGACTGTGCTGTGAGCCAGGCGTTATTGTGACCAGCCAGCTGTGACAGCTACGTCAGTTTCAAATGTCACTGCCCAATGAGCGAGCCTCAGAGCCTCTGCCCGAGCCGCACCTTCTTCGCATTGCGTTTTTCGAACTCTTGCCGTTTGGCCACAATGCGTTGAATGACATTGCGTGCAGTGTGTTCGCTGGGCGATTGCAAGCGCCGGAACACACCGGCTGCCATCACTGGCTGGTACCGCTCCTGTCACATGGGGCAGCATGAGCACACATGCACAATGGCTATGTCTTCTGTACTGTGCCTGCATGGCATGAGCTTTGATAACCTCTCTGGTACCGCTTCACAACGCAAGACAGAGCACTAGACCTGCTGAAATGCGTGGGCAACATGCCGCACTGGCATTCCCACGTAAACGACTCCAACGCAGCTGCACAACCCATGTTCAAACGCACGTGGCGGCCACCGAACCCACCTCCTCAGTGGCTGCATGCACGGTGATGTGGTTGTGTGCCGCGGGGCTGCCGTCAGGCGAGCCCTGCGCTGTCAGTTGGTCCTGGCCCTGTGCGTCCGGGCCGTGGTGGCCTGTCTCAGAGGTCGTGCCGCGAACCACCAGGGAAATGTTGAACGTCTGCATACGCACACATTGCAGATTTGTTATCAGGGTTTCACATGCTGGCGCAGGGCCAGTGCGCGTGAAATCAGCAATTCACACCAACCGACCTTCCTTTCTGCCACCTGTTCGTTCATTTTACCGAGACCGCAACTGACTCGCACCCTTCTGCCTTCCATCACGCCTACCCACCAATTCTGCCTCTTGCTGTGCCACCACGTCTACCTCAACCCTCCCAGTCACTCCCCTTGACCCAGGCAAACACTCCATTCCTGAAACGCCCTGCCCCAACCTACCTGAAAAACCCAGAAGCCCACGATCTCCTCCCTTCCTCTCCATCCACCCTCCCTTCTCATTCCACCCACCTTGATCAAGTCATCGGTGATGTGGATGGGGCTGCCGATGATGACCTCATCCACATACTTGCATGCCAGTACGCTCAGTGACCGCTCGTGCAGGTTCATGATGGGCAGGTGGGGCCCGCGGCGTTCCTGGACGTCCTCGTCGGTGTGAATGCCAACTAGCAGGAAGTCGCCCTGGGCACGCGCGTCCTGCGGTCAGAAACCGACAGAAACCGGACAGACTTCAACAAAACGCTCAAGCACAGCCTCGTCAGTGTGAATGCCAGCAAGAAGACAGTCGACCATGTCCTGCACAAAACACTGAAACGTGTGAGCAACACCGGTCGTATCATTTTGTCCTCAACAGTGTGAATGCCAACCAGGAGGAAATCACCCTGCACACGCGCATCCTGTGGCGCAAAAAACATTCAAAACCGATGATAACAATGAATCAGGCCAGACGCTATGATTATTCATAACCTGTCAGCAGCGCCAACCATGTCAGGTTGCCTCGTGTGGTTGGGTGCTTTGAACTTGAACGAGCCCGTGCGTTGAATTACAAAAGCCTCATCCCTTCTCTGAACAAAACAGCCTTGTAAGGAAGGTGGCAAACTGCATTCTCCACCCGTGATTACCCACTCCACGTCCGCTTCCCTGTCTCCTTGCAATGCTCCGCGTTTGTGTTGAGTTCTCTGCTCCTCCCTGCTCCCACCTTGAGTATCTTCACATGCCCCGGGTGGAATACGTCGAAGGCGCCATCGATGTACACAATCCTAGCGCCCTCGGGGGCCACCCGCCCGTTGCTGAACTGAACCAACCGCCTACAACATGCGCACATGCAGGGCAGCTTGGCGTGCAGCATGCAATCACGACATGAGACTGTGACTGAACCAACCGCCCACAACATCAGACTGCATCAAACACGTGACTGAATTGAAAGCCTGCAACGTGGTGGGTGCCTATGCATTGCAAGCGAAAAGAAGACAAAGGATTCAGCCGAGGCATGGTGGTCATGCAGAGCTCTGGCAGAACACTGCATGGTCGAGAAATGCTTTGGCTTGCATAACAGGGGGCAACTGCTGCTTACCACACCTCGTTCATCCCAGGTATAGGTTAGTTTCAGCTAGACTCGTATCTCACTGTATTCAGGCCCTATCCACGCTGATCGCCTCATCCATTGTCGCAACCATCTGAGTCGAACTCATTGCTGCCACCAACCTACCTTGATGTCGGCAAAAACTTGCTCAGTGTGGTGCGGGCGTTGGAGCTGGCACGTGCAAGGTCGTCAGTGGCGTTTGCACCCGGGGACTTGGCCACTGGCTGGTCAAACATCTCATCCTCTTTGCCGTCGGCGCCAGTGCTGAAGGAAACTGCCAGGGGGTGGGGCTGCGTGGGTGGGGTACACAGACAGTGGGACTTGATTGATCCGTCAACACACATGTCGCCTGGCCTGCCGATCATGACGTGGCAATCGCGTAATATTCAGAACAATAGCAGGTTGGCAAACGGTGGGATTATTCCTTGGCAATTCAAACCATAAACATTTAGTCAAGGCGATCCAATGCCACTCCATCCGTGGGAAATGTAGTACAAGCTTGATGCTTGAGCTGTCTGGGTAATCACATGCACTTGAGGCTGCGTGACAACAATCCCAGTTAATTGGCACCAATCGTCTGTTCTCTCACCGAGTCGGTGACCACGAATGGGTTGCTGCGCGTGCACATGAGCATGCGGCCCACGATGTCTGTGGTGCTCACGCCCTCCGTGCGCTTGATCTGCATGCATGCAACAGACATGCACATGCAGCGCATCACGTGCATGCAACAGACATGCACAGGCAGCGCATCACGTGCATGCAACAGACATGCACATGCAGCACATCACGTGCATGCAACAGACATGCACATGCAGCTCATCACGTGCATGCAACAGACATGCACATGCAGCTCATCACGTGCATGCAGATACTGTTATATCTGCCAAACTGCTCGTGCACTACGTGCACTATTTTGACCGTGGTGATGTGTCATAGTGCCTTCGCGCTTGCCTGTCTCCACCTGCATTGCCGCAGTCACTCAATCTCATTCCCACCTTTCCTACAACCATTTCTAGATTGACTACACAAGTAATCACTATATCAACTCCTAGGCCTTTGAAGGGCTATTCCTGGCCATGGAAGTTGGCATGCATCAGCTGGAAACTCGAAGACTTTGCTGTATGTGTGGTACCCACTATGCTGGATATGTGGCTCATCCATGCAATACCGCCCACCATGCGAGACCGGTTGCAAACCTTTCTGAGTTACTAGCGGCTGACTAAGCAAAGCCCTATGTACAGACTTCCTGCCAATTGTATGGATGTTCCCTCCGTGGTTGGTATGCAGCCTGTTGCCTGTACCCACTATGCTGAAAGTGACCCACCATGCGAAATCTCCCTAGCTTCTTTGCGTGCGCGTAGGCGTCCGTCCCGTCTGGCAGGAAGCATGGGTCGTCGCCATGAATGATGTAGTCTATCCGATGCTTGACAAACAGATCTTGAATGAACTCAGGTGAGAGGTCGTACGGCACACCTGCTAGGAAGGAGGGGGAGGCGGAAGGGTCAGCGGCAACATGCGAGAAAACGCTCCAGAAATGGAACCTGATGAAAGCACCCTGACATAGTGGGTTTGACGACGCTTAGACTGGCAGACCTCTTGAAACAAAATTCACCATCTAATGCATGGTTAGTTTGATGTTTGGTTGCTTGGAAGCGTCCTGGTGTATGACGCAGATGCATGGAGTTCACTCAGGCTTCCAGTCATCTTTGTGCTTGCTCTGCTGATGCTAGTGTTAGTGCTGGTGCTGGTGCTGGTGCTGCCGCTCCCGCTGAGGCTGCTGAATCGGCGCAAATTGTTGCCTGTTTGATGCTCACTGCCAGCTGCTGTGCAATGCAACAACCGCAACCTCTTGGCATTGCCTTGCTCGACTTTCAGGTCCAACACATGCGTGCTTGAAAAACGAAGTGCATCCGGCATTCTGAGTCAGGTGAGCACCTTCTGCAAGTTACAACGAAACTGTCATCTTCTTGACCCGCCGTGCATAAAAACATGACACTTAGATTGTAACATAGATCGTAGGTGCCTACCTGTGATGACCTCATCCACCCATTTGACTGCATCCACGAGCACCAGCCTCTCCTCCTCGTTCAGGACAGGCGGGCCCTTGCAGCGCAGAATCTCGCTGTCAGGTATCAAACCGACGACCAACTGATCACCCGAGGCCTTGGCCTGAAGGGAGCGGTGAGGTTGTTGAGATTGGTTTGGCCTGAGCCTGGTTAGTTCAGTGGCAAGGTGGTGCAGGGAAACTAAGGGGTGCATGGGCGCGCTGAGCACATGCACGCCATGGCATTGCTTGATGGAGACATTGAATCGAGCGGGGCATATGTAATGATGAACACAAGGCTACGCGCAAGAACTCCAAGGATATGCGCATGTTTGTGGTCTCCATGCATCGATGCATGCATGACGCTCCAACGTATCTGTACATGCATGGGATTCGACATGCATACATGCACATGCCACCTGATCCTTGCCCACCTGCCGCAACGCGTTGGCGTGCCCGTAATGCATCATGTCAAAGCATCCATCCATGTACACGCGCACAGGTCGCTGATCTGCAGAATCCACAACAAGAAACTTTGTCTCGCAGGTTCATTGCAGTTCCGGCATCATTGCACACCCGGCGCAATCAGACACCCACTTCTTCGCCGCTTCGAGTAGATTGACAGCATGTGCGCGAGCCAGCCGCTGAAAGTCCCTGGCCGGTATTGATACTGCACAAGCGGAAGGGTTCCCGATGGTCACGGGCCCACCTGAAGCCCCAAGCTCTGTTTTGCGCCGACAGCATGCGATGTATTCACCTTCATGGGTACATACTGCTCGTAAGTGGTCTTTGTTGCGTAGTACACAGCACTCGCGACGCAGCAACCTGTCGCCGCACCAACAGCCGCCCAGAGCAGCCGTGATGGTGGGTCAGAAATGTTTAGTGGCGTCATTCTGCACTCCTGTTCAACAGCTGAGCTATGTTGGCAAGGGTTCAGCAGGCGAGCTTCACTTGGCCGGGCTTGAGTCGCGCGGTTAGGGCTAGTTTAGAGGATCCATCAAGAAGTGCAAAAGCAGTGGGTTAGCTTCGTTTGCCACTTGTAAATACAAAATCGCGACGTTACAGGGATACTGAACCTTGGCAGAATCAAGCCCACCACTGAACCTTTTTTTCCTCCAAATGTCGTTACACTGAGAGTAGGTGAAGTGGCAGTTGCTGCAGCTTCCTGCTGCATATCTCTTGTGCACTGCATTTCGCGTCTGATTACCTGAGAACACTGGAATCGTTCGGATTTGCCATACGCTCAAGTACACGGTCACCGGTTTGCTGTCGTCCTTTCCCATGGCAGAAGGTTTACTGGATCGTCGTCTCATCTTCGGATTGAGATGAGATGCAGGTCCTGGTTTGAAGCATTTGCCTGAGCTCGTACGCACCGTACTCAAATCCGCTGGTTGAAGTTTTGAGACGAGAACACAATGACAGTCAACCGCTCCATGTATCCAGCTATTTAAATTGTAGCTGCTACGTGTGACTTCATGTTGTGCTTGTGGCCGTCGCTTCATGTTGTTGTATGGCTTCATGTTGTAGCCTGCCCCATGCAAGGCCAGTGAATCTTCTGCAAACATTCTGCCGCCCAAACCTCAACTGCCGCTGATTTGATACGAAAACCATTTGCACATTTTGCGCTTGAGTTGGCAGACAACGGAACGGCGCGCATCATTGCCATCTAGAAATCGGAATATATTGGTTTTACTACATAATATTTTATTATATTTTATTTGTTTTACTATACGAATTATCACATCGGAATATATTGATTACATCGGTTCTTTGCTCTTTTCGCCTTGACGTTGCCTGCCGTTGCTCAGGGTTATTTTAGGACGTTATTCAGCCTCGTCCCTTGCATGGCTGGCTAGCGATTGCGCTCGGTGCATGTGGGCCACCCTGATGTATTTAATGTATATATATAGTGTCTCAGTCTTCTTTAAAGCCACAGCTGGCAGCCAGGAAGCTACACAAATCCCAACAATCGTTGGACTACAATTGCATTTTACTCATGATTGTAGTGTCCGACTCAGCAGCATTCTAACCCTCACATTGAACCCACTGGGTCCTGTTGTCCGTACCAAGCTCGAGAACGCTGGTTATTAATGTTGTCATGCAACGTACGTACACTGCAATCGCTCAAATCCAGAACACTAGTTTGAATAAGCATTTGCTGAAAAAGTGATGCGTCATCCAACAACTATATGGTTGTACTAGTACGACACAAGCTTGCTGAGTGTCAAATTGCCAGAAAACATGGCATGCAGAAATTGCCATCAAACTCAGCTACATGAGCTCCGAGTGGAATGCTTCGCACCGCCTGAATCCAGCTGCCAACACCATCTGCCAAAAGCTTGACGTCCACGAGCACAAAATCAGGCAACTGGTGGTGGGTGGTCGTCCACTCATGAAGACGTTATTGAATGCGAACGAAGTGGTACAATCGCCTGAAATGCCACAATGGACAGTAGCCTGCCGCAGCAGAGACAGTAGATTGGTGGTGGTGATGCTCACCCGACCATCGTGATGTAAGGGCGCGGTCACACGGCAATTTGGGTTCCAATTTGGGGTGATAATTTGACCGTCGGGACCCCAAATTGGCCGTGTGACCGCAAAAAAGGCAAATTGGAACCCAAATTGGAACCCAAATTGAAAGTCAAATTGGTACGTGTGACCGCCCTCTAACCACCTTGAATTCAGGAAGCAATCATTTTGTTGTTCAGCTTACACAAGCAAGCGCTACAGCCAGAGGGCTGCTGCATCTCCCTCCTTGTAACCAGAATGACTATGACTGGATTGCTGTGTACATCAGTCAGCCAAGCGGCATAACCTCTGTCATAGGCATTTTTCTGTCCAGGCCACGGTTCTGGTCCCAGGAACGTTGCATTTCAGGCAGAACGTGTACCTTTGCTGCAAGAAATAACCGGATTGATTACCGCACTGCTTCCAACTAAAAGTTTGCCATCCACACAACAGACATGCTTTTTTGTGTCATGTTTAGGTTAGCCTGGCACTTGAGCCTGCTGGTGCTTTTCTACCACGTGCTGGTGTTTGTGCACTACGTGCTAGAAGCGTGCCTGCACAGTGCTAGACGCGTGCCTGCGCTGCTTCTCACGCATGCGATTCAGCTGAACTCTTCTCCAGAAACTTTGTTGCTCCATCCACCAGTAGTTAGCCATCCATCCAAATGCTAGGATTCAGCAACTGGCAAGAACATGTGCTTTTAGGGTGTGGCCTGTTCCAGATTGGTGGGATCGCTGAGAACTGCAAGCAATGCAATGAAAGACAGACAGAGCACCGTGAACAAGCGACCAATGCATGCACATGTGTTGGATTGCTTGCAAGTGGTCAAGAGCGCGTCCCAACATGCACATGGACATGTTTACTGGTTACATGCCGGCTCATGGCTTGCCTGAAATGCTCTGCTGCGAACTGCCTATCTATCACACTCGATCTTCTGTTCAATGCAATTCCCACCCATGAGTCTGTGCTGCTGCCAACAGAAGCTGTCAAGGTGAGCACTCGGCTTGCATTCACTGCCACCAGGCAGCACGCACCGTAATGGGGCAGCTCGTACTTGGCACCTGCGTACAACGGGAGCAGTGCTACGAGTTGCGTACAATCTCACAGGGGCAGCAGTGCCCCACGTCAGGCCGAACCTCACTGTGGCAGCACCAAGAGATGCAATGTGATGCTTGATGCTTTTCGTCGCACGTACTTGCTGAAGATGGTGGGGATGGATCAGTGTCTCATCAACAACAATGGGGCTGCGTGAGGCCTACTGCTCGCCTGTACACCTCTGAGCCTGTCTCAACACTCAACCTTCCTCGAGCCTTTGTCTGTGCTTACATGTTTCCCTTGATCTGACCTGATTCTAACCCACCTCGTTCGTCATAGCAAATGGTCATGTCCGGTGCTGCAACGATGATGCCTGCGCTCTCTATGAACGTGCGGCCGATCTCCAGGTCCGCTTCACACACGGCCTTCAGGGCGTCCCAGATATCTGAAAACATAACAATAACATTCAGACAATCAAAACTCCCCACATTCATCCCAAATATCTGAAAACCGACAGTATACTACCGGTCGGACAGCGCCGTCAGTGGGCTGTCAGAGGGAGAGTAACGTTTGTGCAAGTAGTGCGAGTACACGTCACAAGTGAGGTGGATATGCCTCCTTGCTGACAGTGCCCAACTGTATACCTCAACCCCTCCCAACAGCGGTTCAGCGCACAGCGGTTCAGTACACTGCCTTGCCCGGGACAGACGAGTGCAAGCAGCATGACGCGCCAGATCCAGGGCGGATGGCCAAACGAACTGATTCTGTGCAGCGACCGCAGCTGGACAGCTACCCAAACTCCATTTCCCGCTTGCCCGCTGCGCCCCACATTGTCACTCGTTTACTCACTCTTATCGCCCCCATAGTGTGGCTGTGTGTCCCAGAACTCCTCCCGCATACGCTGCATGTGGGCAGGCACATGGGCAGGGCTGAGCCGAAGCCATGGGACGCATGGCAACTCATCATCCGGAGTACTGCAGGCTCAGTAGGAATTCAGGGATTCGAGCCCACCCTGACTAACTTCATCACCTCTTGAACATGCATGTGGTAGGCAAAGGCAAGTGAGTGCATACAGCAGGTGCGTTATGACGAGTGGCTGGCATGAGTGCAACCCTGATCGGCACATGAAGGCCCATGGCAGACCTGCGTTTCTGCTAGGTCCCTCACATGTGTCTGCACCCACCTTGAGCTGTTCGTCAGTGATAGGTTCAGAAGAAGTCCATACTGCAGGAACACAGGTCATAGCAACGGCATGTATGCGTGACTCATGCTGACGCCAACCATGGACATGACTGGCAACTAATCAAATTAGGCATTGCAAATATTGAAATATGGGGGGTGGAATTTGCTACATTGTTGAATTTGCATGCTGCAAATTCCCATGCATGCAAATCCCATGGGATTAATAATGCCACAATGCAAACTCAACATGCTGCGGGGATACCCAACTGCAAGCAGGGTCCTCCGCTTACCAGGCTTTTTGAACAGCTTTGTTCGCTTGTCCCTTTTGCCTGCCTTTGGTCCAGATGGCGTTGAACCCACACAGCCCATGTTAAGCTCAAAGGCCCTCCTGGCCAAGCAGGCTTGCCCGCCAAGGAAAGGAGGAGCGCTTGTGTCGAGGTGTTTGACAAAATGGCCCAAGATACTCAGACGTGGTGTGTGTGCGTATCAACCAAGCCGGACTCCTGATGGCCAGGATCGCAGCTGCACACAGCTGTGCGCAATAGGGCCGATAAGCCCTCAGAAGATACAGTTGCAAACCAGTAGCGCGTGCATGGGAAGCACCCCACGGCCGGGTTTTAAATTGTGTTGCAACTCAAGGGCAACTAACGACAGAAACTACAAGGCTTCGCGAAGCACATGCATTGGAACTGATGTCGCAATAGCGCGAGAGCAGCAAATTGGGCGGTTAGCGGTTTGAAATGGTAGTTACTCGAACTCTGTCAGACTGAGGCAGACAGACAGTGCCCTATGACACATGGTGTTATGCATGCAACTCCTGCTGCATCATCTGTGCTTCAATGCAGCCACACACTCTGATTGTGCGTGCCAATTGTTTTCCTCCTCCTCATCGTCATGCACGGAGACATTGCATTCAGACATGGTCATAGCAGCACGTTAGCCCGGATCTGAAGCATCCCTGCTGGGCATGGATGGCTTTCCAGATGTTCTTAAGCAGGCTGCTGAAATCAAGGTGGGCATGGGACCATCAGCACCAGTGTTCTAGGGTCCAAAACTTTGCAATTCCAGATGGCAGTTTTGGGGCCCAGGTTTTGCACCACCTTCTTGCTGATTCAGCACTACCAGGCACATGCCGCCGGCATATGACATCTATAACCCAGCAGCACATGTACAATCATGGTCTCCCTCGCAACTATCAGCCCATTTGAGAGCCAGATTCCCGTGCCCGCCATGCTTCCGCCATCCGGCATTCCAGCTTCCATTATGAGAAGCATCTCCTACCTTTTCAGGACATTTGAATGGATTTTTGAAGTTCTGTGTGGCTCCACACCTAAACGTCCTCCGGTCTCCTCTTACACACAACTCAACCGTCCACACAACACTCACTTATACGCCTCGCTCAGCATCTGCTTGCTGCAAACCCAACTTGAATTCTAAGCGCCCGCACAACCGCTGTTTGACAAACCGTCGCTGCAGTATGTCACCCATACACACGCTCCATTACCCATTGAATAGAGGCAGTAGCGAATGGGCCCAAGCTCCTGCAAACCGACCAGTAGCTCAATGCAGACTGCTGAGCCGTGTACGTATTACATCTCCTGTTTGCTGTAACCCTGTATGCAGTCAGCTCAGCTCAAGGAGAGGCCCGGCCGGCAGGACTGGGAGAGGGCCCCTGACTGGTTCAAGTACACCGCCTACCCAGATAAAGAGGTGGGTATCCAGGGGTGATCATGTGCTGTTCACCATGGTGGAAGTCCAGGGGTGATCATGTGCTGTTCAC
>QAXH01005831.1:50346-67630 GCA_004335635.1 Chloromonas sp. AAM2
ATTTTTGCTCTGTGTTTAATCCATTTTGGATTAAAAGGTTTTATTAAAAAATTTTAAATTTCCTTAAAACCAACTTAATATATTGTTATACTTTATTTGTTTTTTATTAACAAAAATTATTATTAATATATTATTAATTGTTAATGTATTTTTACACATTATATTATATAAGTATATATAATATATAGAATTATAAGTTTTATTTGAAAACTAAAACAATAAATAGGGTTAAGAGGATTATAGAATTTAAAATAATTTTTTTATTTTTACTTTAAATTTTGTTTTTATTACAAGTAAATATAACAAATTAAGAAATAAAGATAATTCTTTTTGTTTATTTTTTCTTAACTCTTTTTTTAACTTTAGATGACTGAAACTACAGAAAAAGTAACAAAGGATGCTAATATGTCGATTCAATCAATTTCTTTTAATATTGATTTAGTCAAATATCCTATTATCACAGAAAAAACCTATTTAGCATTATATAAAAATCGTCAATATACTTTTGATATTGATAAACGTTTAAATAAAACTCAAATTAAAAAACTATTTTCTAATATATTTAATGTAGATGTAATTGCCGTTAATACACACATACCACCTCGCCAACAACTTCGTGTAGGTATGGCACAAGGTTACCGTCCCTCTTTTAAAAGAGCTATTGTAACTTTAAAAGAAGGACAATCAATTAATTTCAATTTAAAACCAAACTAAAAATTTTTATTATTTGCGTATTTTACGAAATCTTTGACTGCTACGTTATTTGTATATACGATTTAGCTAAACGGCAATATATTTTTATAATATTCTAAAAAATTCATATTTGATAAATTTTATTTATTAGTTAGGTTTGTTTCAAACTACTGCTCTAGTAACACCTAATAAGTTTAAGGAAACCGAAAATGCTTAATTTACCACACAGATTTGCTGCGTATTTTCGCGTGAATTTATTAAATTAAAAGATTTTATCTTTTAATTTTTTAAAATTGTAAAATTAGAAATTTATTTTAAAAATTTTATTAAAAACAAAATAAAATTAAGCTATTATTGTTATACACGCCCCGACGTTCTACTACCCTTTTGGTTTTCTTCAGCTTGGCTGAATCGGTCATAGATTGATTTTTTAACTATTGTTATAATCTTCGTTATATTTATTTATAATATGTAAACCGGAGTATTTGGACGTTTATTTATATTTAACTTATATAAAAAAGTATTTTGTTATTATTAATTAGTACGAAATCTACGATTTCGTATATGAAAATCTACGATTTTCATACAAAATTTTTATTGTCATAATAGAATATAATAATTTATAAAAAGTGCGTCTTTTTATAAAGTAAAAGCTATTAGGCTTTAGAAAACTAAGTATTACTTTGTGATTTTAAATTTTATTTGTGACGTGCGTAGCCCGTCAGGGCTACGCACACAAAATATTAAATTAGCTTCCTTCCAGCGCTACGCTAAAATAATTTTATTGTTAAAAGATTTATTAGAATCTTTTAATTAAAGTGTTTTAAACTTATTTTTAATTATTCATAAAAATGAATTTTAGTTTATTTTTTTAGTTAATTTTAAAAGTCTATGAAATGGCTTAATAATTTTTAATAAGATATTACCTTTAAAAAAGAATAGTCAAATATTATTGCAAAAAATTAAATTATGGGAATTCATTTATTGAATCCGTGTACACCAGGTACACGAAATAGATCCGTATCAGATTTTAGTGAATTAACTCGTACAAAACCAGAAAAATCATTAACTTCTTATAAACAAAGATCAAAAGGGCGAAATAACCGTGGTATCATAACATGTCGTCACCGCGGAGGAGGTCATAAACGTTTATATCGTGAAATTGATTTTCGACGTGATAAAATTGGAGTTCCTGCTAAAGTCGTATCCATTGAATATGATCCAAATAGAAATGCAAGAATCGCTCTTTTACATTATGAAGATGGAGTAAAACGTTATATTTTACATCCACGTGGTTTAAACCCAGGTGAGATGATTATTTCTGATTTAAATGCCCCGATTTTAGTTGGAAATTCTCTAGGTGCAGAAATTCATAATGTTGAATTTCAACCTGGTTCTGGTGGTCAATTAGCACGAGCTGCAGGTTCTTTGGTTGAAATTTTAGCTAAAGAAGGTGATTTTGTAACAGTTCGTTTACCATCAAAAGAAATACGTTTTATTTCAAAAAATAGTTGGGCTACTCTTGGACAAGTTGGTAATGTCGAAGCTTATAACTTAACTATTGGTAAAGCTGGACGTGCTCGCTGGTTAGGTATACGACCAACTGTGCGTGGTTCAGCTATGAACCCAGTTGACCACCCTCATGGCGGTGGTGAAGGACGTGCACCAATCGGACATAGCCGACCATTAACTCCTTGGGGACGTCCTGCTTTAGGTAAACTAACACGTAAACCTAAAAAATTCAGTAACGTATTTATAATTCGTAAGCGTAAATAAATTTTGCTTATTCCGGCAATTCGCTAATTTATTATTAAAACTAAATAAAATATTAAATCTACACCACTACGTACCCTCTTCGCTTCCCTGGAGATAAATTTTTTAAAAACTACCAAATCCCCATCGCGGAATGAGGAAAGCGGAACGTACGAGATGATAGTGGTCGGACAGTGTTATATTTTAATAAAGTGATTAACTGATTATAAACTTGGGTTAATATACCCCTATATTTAGTGTAAAAATGCTTTTTGCAGTTTACACCTGTGCATTGAGAATTATTCTATAGTAAAAAATTTTCTAAAGGCAATAAATTTTTTTTTTAAGAAAATTTGGGAGATAATATAATTTTCTACAACAGTGCTTCGCACGGCAGCCCTTTTTATGTGTTTGCCACATAAAATTTATATTAAAGGATAGTAAAATAATAAAAATTTTTATTTTTACAAAAATTATTTTTGTAAAAGGTTTTTTTTTGATAAAAACTGTTAGAAAAAAAATTTCTGTCCTATCAATTATAATTATTATTTATCATTATGCCACGTTCAATTACAAAAGGTCCGTTTGTAGCAGGACATTTATTAAAAAAAGTAGAAAAATTAAATAGTATGGGTAAAAAAATTGTTATGAAAACTTGGTCTCGTTCATCGGTAATTATTCCACCAATGATTGGTCATACTATAGGTGTCTATAATGGTCGAGAACATATCCCTGTTTTTATTACGGATCAAATGGTTGGTCACAAACTAGGAGAGTTTTCTCTAACACGTCTATATCGTGGCCATGTTAAAAATGATAAAAAATCAAAACGTTAAAAGTTTTAAAAGTAAAACTTAGTTTATATAGTATATATATTTGTCTAGAAAATTAATTTTCTAGACAAATATATATACTATATAATTAAAATAAATTAAAATATTATTTTAAAGTTTAATAAAAATATAAAAACTGTAAAATTTAATATTTACATAAATATTTATGTATAGAATAATATTTATTTATTTGAAAATAAATAAATATTTTAGATTTTTTTAACTCACATAGCCTGTCAGTTATTTTCATCCTTTTCTTTATAAATTTTTTATAAATAATTTTTCTTTATCGTTTATTTTTTAACTTATTATTTTATAATTTAGTGATAATAAAATTATTTAATATCTAATGGTTTTCATTTATTATCTGGGTTTCTGCAAAATAAATATTTGTGTTTATAAAATTGCTTTCTAAGAGGGGGGTGTCACCGTAAGAAATAGGATTTATTTAACTCGTACAGAGAAAAATAATATAAATAAATATCATATGGAAAGCTTAATTTTTTCTTTTCAATATCCTGTTAATAGCTTTAGAAAAAGGTTTTTAAAAAAGGTTTCTCAACCTCTTGAACAAATACTATTGTGTACCTTACACAAACGAAAAATATTATAAATGATGAATACAAATATCCCCAAATAGGATCTGATTGAAACAGAAGAGTAGCAGAACGGTTAAGGACTTTTTGATTTTAGTTTTAAATTTTTGCCAAGGGGGATCAGAGTTAGAAAAAAAGTGCAGCGGTAGAGCTAGTAATTTTGGTGATGAAGTGTTGTTCACATTATTTATTTACTATAAATAAATAAAAAAAAAAAAAAATAGAAAAGAAGTGAGATATTGCGTGTTAAATCCCAGTATTGAATAAATAGTTTCTTTCAAACTGCTAGATACTATTAAAAATAACAAATTTGTGATAACGTAAAAATAGGAAGTCGGTTTAATAGTAAAATCAAAGTAACCGTTTCTATATATTCAAATAAAGAACCAAAATCTATTGTATATCTTTCAAAGATTAAATATAATTGTACTCAGAAAATGATAAATTTTGTTTTCTTTCTTTACAAATTTAATAATAAAGTATATATTAATCCATATAAATAAGCGTTAGATCTGAATTTTAATAAAATGATTACTATGTTAATTAAAATTCAAAAAAAACTATAAATTTAAAATAAGTATAAAAAATCAGAAAAAAAAAATTTTTATGACTAATGAAACAGCAAATATTGGACGTGTATTACAAGTTATCGGGCCAGTAATTGATATCGCTTTTCCAAAAGGTCAAGTACCTAATATTTATAATGCTTTATCTATTAGAAGTAAAAACGCAGCAGGATTAGATGTAGCTGTAACTGTTGAAGTACAACAATTATTAGGTGATAATGCTGTTCGTGCAGTATCAATGTTACCTACAGAAGGTTTAATGCGTGGTATGGAAGTACTTGACCAACAAAAACCATTAAGTGTTCCTGTTGGTCCTGACACATTAGGTCGTATCTTTAACGTATTAGGAGAGCCAGTTGATAACTTAGGTCCAGTAAAAGCTGGACAACTAAATCCAATTCACCGTCAAGCTCCTACTTTCGTAGATTTAGATACTCGTTTATCTATTTTTGAAACAGGTATTAAAGTAGTTGACCTTTTAGCACCTTACCGTCGTGGTGGTAAAATTGGTTTATTTGGTGGTGCTGGTGTTGGTAAAACAGTTATTATTATGGAACTTATTAATAACATTGCTAAAGCACATGGTGGTGTTTCAGTTTTTGCTGGTGTAGGTGAAAGAACACGTGAGGGTAATGATCTTTACGGTGAAATGAAAGAATCTGGTGTTATTCAAGAAAAAAACTTACCAGAATCTAAAGTAGCCTTAGTTTACGGACAAATGAATGAACCACCTGGAGCTCGTATGCGTGTAGGTTTAACAGCTTTAACAATGGCTGAATACTTCCGTGACGTAAACAAACAAGACGTACTATTCTTTATTGATAACATCTTCCGTTTCGTTCAAGCAGGTGCTGAAGTTTCTGCTTTATTAGGACGTATGCCATCTGCTGTAGGTTACCAACCTACTCTTGCTACAGAAATGGGTACATTACAAGAACGTATTACAAGTACAAAAGATGGTAGTATTACTAGTATTCAAGCTGTATATGTACCAGCTGATGACTTAACTGATCCTGCTAGTGCTACAACTTTCACTCACTTAGATGCTTGTACTGTACTTTCAAGAAGTTTAGCTTCAAAAGGTATTTACCCAGCAGTAGATCCGTTAGAATCAACATCAACAATGTTACAACCATGGATTGTAGGGGAGAAGCATTATTCGGCAGCTTGTAATGTTAAAGAAACATTACAACGTTATAAAGAACTACAAGATATTATTGCCATCCTAGGCCTTGATGAATTAAGCGAAGATGACAGATTAACAGTAGGACGTGCCCGTCGTATTGAAAGATTCTTATCTCAACCATTCTTTGTAGCAGAAGTTTTCACAGGTGCACCAGGTAAATATGTAACACTGTCTGAATCAATCGAAGACTTTAACCGTATTCTTACTGGAGAATTAGACAGCTTACCTGAAGCTGCTTTCTATTTAGTTGGCAATATGAATGACGTTTTAGCAAAAGCTGAAACTCTTGGAGCTTAATCTCCTTATTTTAAGGATTTCATACTTATTTGCTTTTATTAGTTTAAAGTTATAGAAAACTTATTAGTTAATTCTATCCTAATAAAAGGTTAGACCTTTATTTTTTTATAAAGGTCTAACCTTTTATTATAAAACTTATATTTTAAATTATAGTAAGGTAAAAACTCCATAAAACGTTGTTTTTTACTACCATTTGCGCTTCTCTAAAGCGAAAGCGTTTTCAAAAAATATATTTCATATTATAATTTATTAAATGCAGTTTTATTAACAAAATAACATGAAAACCATTTTTGATCTTAATTATAAGCGTGAAGTAGTAAAGGATCAAAAGATAAATAACAGTGATTTATATATTGAGTTTCATTTTAAAGAAAAAAAAATTATTTATAATTTTAAGAAAAATTCTTATTATTAATAATAATTTTTATTACAAACTAAATTATCTAAATTAGAACATTTAAACAGATTTTTTTAAACTATTTACTTAAGTTACATTATTCATTATTAAAATTAATTAAACTTACAATATACGTTAAATTTTTCTTAGTTAAAAGAAAAATTTTTAAATTTGTTAGTTAACAAACTCTATGTTCATTTTATAAAGCCCGTAAATAAAAAAAAAAAAAAAGTCTGCAAATATAAATTGAATTGTATTATCTAAAAAAAAACGTTAATATATTAAAAGAAAAAGAAATTTTATAAAAAAAAAAAAAATAAAATTATTTATAAAATTCAAAAAATGTCCTAAATTTTAAATTTTATTAAAAGGCAACAAAAACTTACACTCCTTTTTGGGAAAGTTATTTTTGGCTTTAGACTAAATATATTTATATATATTTTTTTACCACCACCATATCAAAAAAATATATAAATGTACTATCCTTCACATAATATATATATTTCTATCTATATAGAATAGATAAAAAAAAATATATATATATATATTAGTTAAAATAAAGTTAAAAAGTAAAAATCAAATAATTATAAAAATAAAATTTACTTTAGTAAAAAAAAAAAAATATATATATATATATATAAGTAATTAATAATTTTTATTGTAGTAAATATTTTCATAGTAAATTTAAATATATCTAAAAGAACATAAATTTAAAGTTCTTTATTTAAAATATTTTTTTTTTACAATTTTTGTATTTAAAAATAGTCTTTACGGGGAAAACTAGACTATATATGATATATGAATATATGATATGTCCAAATATATATTATTATAAATAAATACTAAAATAAACTTAAATTCGACATTTAAGTTTATTTTAGTATTTATTTAATCTTTTAGATAAAAAACTAAATATTACTCTGAGTTGAAATGATTGAAAGTATATATATATGAATTATATATAGTTTAAATCATAATATGATTTAAACTATATATCTATATATTATCATTTCAAAATTATGAAAGTCTTTTTTGTATTAATTTAGCTTACGCTAAAAAATTATATATAAATTATAAGTATTTTAAAATTAAACAGTAAACCAAAAAATTCATCATATTATTATTATATTCTTTGTCGTAGACATTTAAATTTGTCTAAACAGATTGAAGGTAAAAAAAAGAGTTTATTAGGATCTGGAAATATACAACATGAAATAAAAAACAAACAAAAATTTATAGAAGCTGTTGAAGAAAATTGTATAGAAAAAAAAATTTTTTCTAAAGGGCAACACAATGGAATTAAAGAATTTAGTATATCAAAGTTTACAAGACTTATTAAAAATTCTAAAAAAAATAAATTAAAAATTAATCAAATGAGTAAAACAAAAGTATTTACCAACCAAAATGTTATTAAAAAGGAAAATAATTTATCTGGATTTAATGAAGGTAGTTTTTTTCCTTATCGTAAATCTTTTCTTTGTTATTGGCTTATACCTTTTGTTGGTTTCGTTTCACTATCTACTTTATCCTTAGGTAAACAGCCTATAAAAAATTATAATTTATATATGTCAAAAACTTTCGAAACGTCAAGGTCGGATCTTTTAATGAATGTAAAACCGGAAGATATATTTATTAACAATCAGAATTTATTAATAAATTCTAACATTCTTAATAACCCTTTAAATCAAAAATATTCTAATGATTTTTTGCCTGATTATGTTTATAAAGAAAATAATCCATTCAGTAAATTAGGTGCAAAAAAAATAAAAGGTCAAGTTTATAGTAAACGTTTAAATTATGAAAATAAAGAAAATAGTTCTGTCGGACGCAGCTTCTCGAGTCCGCTACGTGCGTCCGAGACTCGCGTTGAAGACGCACGTAATATAATGCAGACAAATGAAAATAGCATGTATAAAGGTTCAAAAACGAATTTAAATATTGTAGGAAGCCCAAATATAGAAGATGGAAGCGTTGCAACAAAGTGGTACCTGAGCGCGCTTAATGCGCAAACTTACGACCAGAGAGTTTTTATTCACCCATCAACATCAAATAGCTTAAAATATTGTATGTTATATTTGGATTGTTTAGAAAATGATTTAAATTTTTTAGAAAAAACGAGTAAAAATGTGTTTTGTATATCATCTTTATTAGAACACTCTAATAATATTCAAAAAAGTTTATTTGGACTTCGTACATCCGCTTTTTATCCAAATTCTTTTTTTAATAGAGTATTATTGTCAAATGAATCTTTTGATAGATTTTGGAGTGAACCTCTAAAAATAAATTTTAATGTCCCATTACAAAATAGTAATTATTATATAGGTAATAATTTGTCTAATAAGTCGTGGAATAATTTTTCTAATTTGCCTTTAGAAAAAAATAAAAAGTTAAGCTTCTGCTTCAGCGACGCGGAAGCATTTAAAGAAAATACACTACGTGCATTTTCTAGAGCGGTGGGTAATAAAAAGCAAAGCGGTGCTGAAAATTCTCGAAATATACGTTTGGAGAAAAATCAGCTTGAGGTTGGACAAGATTGTATACGATTCGTGGAATTTTCTAAATTTCTAAATAAAAATAACCCTGTTACTTCATTTATTCGCGCTTCAACATTATTAGATAAATATATTGTTTATAAATCAATTGTACAGGACCTTAAACCAAAAAATACATTATCTTCTACTACGCAAAAAACAAATAATTATTTAAATCAAAATTTAAATGTAGAACCTGAATTAATGGATAAACTTTTTTCATATTTTTCAAAAGAATCTACTTATGTGCCTTCTAAAAAATCAATAAATAAATTAACTGATACAGAAAATGTATACTTAAAATCTTTGAATATACATAAAAAAGAAATTTTATCTCCTAACTTTAATTATTCGTTTGTCAATAATTTTGCAGCCTGTGGTCGTAAAAAGTTAACAATAATTTTTGAAAAATTGAGTTTTTTAGAAAGAAAAGGGAAACTTTATCAAAATCTTTCAAATTTTTCAAAACAACAGGTTAGGTCTAAAGCTAATGAGTTTAATCCTAAAATATATGATAAAATATCAAAAAATAAACTTTATAATGTTATATTATTTAATTTAAAAGAAACACTTACTAAATCTAGTTTTCTGTTAGATTCATCTTTTAATGGGAGACTGAGAGAAAATACAGGCAATTCTGCGTGGACTGCTGCAGCTACAAAGCAAACCATAAGCGGGCTTGACGCACAAAATATTAATAAACTAAATAAAACAGAAAGTATTCGTACTATAAAATTTAAACATCCTATTTTGATGTCAAATAAATCATTATATCCTTTATTATCTTCAATAAATGAATCTACATCCTTAATGAAAAAAATAGAATTACAAGATTTAAATTATCCATCAATGTTACAAAATGTTTCTCCTATTTTAAAAGAAAAACGACCTTTAGAAAATAAATTAAATCTAGAAAATAAATTAAATCATTCTTTTAATAATCTAAATTTCAGTAAATCGGCTGGGGGCGAAGCCGGGGAGGTCCACCCAGCGGCTACTAAAATGAATAAAAAATATTTTCAATTAAAAACTTACATTAATAAATATACTCGTTACGTACTTAAAGATTTCTTCATCTTAAATAAAATATCGACATATATTCAACCCATTCCACAAGAGTTTTCAATTAAAACAGATGTACAATCTGTTTTTAAAGCATCTTCTCCTTCTGTGTTAAAAAAAGATATTTTACCATTAGATTCAATAATTTGTTCTAAATATGGAGATGTTATACGTCCGCAACATCGCATTACTATTTCCGGGCAAACTTCAAGTTTAGATACAAAAAAATCTACTGTTCGTAGCCCGTCCGCTTCAAAAAAATCAAATCTAGGTAATGGGACTTATACAAATATATATAGTCCTTATGTTTTACATCATGTAACAAAAGAAAATCTTTTAGAAAAAGATATTGATCGTCCTAATGAGAATTTGATATTAACCAAAGAATTTTCTTCTAAAGTACGTAAAATTCGTCAAAATGATAAAACCGCTAAATTATTACGTGCTTATTTTTCAATAAAAAAATCTTCAAAAAAAAATGTATATGGTATTTCAAATAATGCAACTTCATCAAATCGTCTAAAACATAAAATAATTTTTAATTTAGCATCTAAATCATATGTGGAATACCCTTCTTTTACAAAAAAAATAGAAACAATAAATAACAACAGTTATGTTTATCCGTTAAAAATAAAAAAAGGATTAAACTTTTTATCAAGTCAATTACATAAAACAAATTACATAAATAATCTTAAAAAATTTACTATTTCGCCTCGTCTATTACTTAATAATAGATTATTATTAAAAATTAAAAACGAAAAAAATTCAACATCAAAAACATTAAAAAATAAATTGATTCCAAATGAAGAAGTAATCCGAAAACGTAAAAGTATTCAGAAAAAACGCCGTATAACTAAATTAAAAAAAGAAACAAGAAGAAGAAAAAAGCGTATGCGTTTTTATCCAAGACCAACATGGTTACGTTATAGATTTTATTCTCTATTTTTAAAAAATAGACGACATATAAAAATGAAAAACAAAAAAATGAAGGTTATGTCTGGAGAAAATAATTATAAAATTTACTACGTAAATTTTATTCCCCGTAATGAATTTTCTAATATTTTAGGTTCTTCTTTTAATAGTAAAAAAAAAAATTTATATTACCACCGCTCTACTAAAATGAATAATAATTTAAAAAAACCAAAAAGTGTATTTGAAGCGAACTCATATAAATCGTTTCCTTATAATACAGGTTATTCAACTGTTAATTTTTCTCCTTCACTAATGGGAGAATTCAAAACAGCTTTTTGGAAATCATATTGGTTACGTTCAAATTTAAAACCATATTTTAATAAAATAAAAACCTCTTTAAAGGATATAAAAGAAACACCAAAATATTCTACAAATATAGAGCCTTCCCTTAAACAAACTTATTTTTTAAAAAATGTAAGAAACTTTATTATTTCTTTTTTAGGTTTAAATCATAATTTTATTACAAGCATAACTGAAAGTTCAAAAGATTTTTCTACTCCGTTACATTCACTTTCAAAAAAAGATATTGAGTCGTACTATAAGACTGCTAATTATTTAGCAGAATATAATGAAATATCTTCGAAACGCATACAACAATTTGTTTCACAAATACGTGAAAATTTAACTTTAAATGGACATGTTAAAGTTCGTCCTTCACGTATTTCCATCAATTACCGACAGGGTCGTGAGTCAAAAGGTTCAAAAAAACATAGCATCAATTTCTTAAAACGTCCAACATTAAGATATAATGCTATGTCACGTTTACGTTTATATTGGGCTTTTTCAAAGGGTACTACTAATTTAGCAGGATTAGGTCCTACTAGTTTACTTCCTGGAGCTGAAACTGTTAATAGTAATAATTTTAATAAACGAAAACAAATTTGGACAACAGAAAAGTTCCGTCAACAAACAAAAGAAAATAAAACAAAAAAATTATTAAAAGATATCAAAACAAAACTTCAAGTTTTAGTAAATGAAACACCGTATATTTCTTTAGAAAAGAATATCCCATTTTGGAATAATTTGATTTTAAAAAGTATAAAAAAAATACGAATACAAGAAGAAAAATTACAAAACTTGGCTTTTGTTAATAGAAAAACAAATTATCGTGTTTTCTCTTCTAATAGTTTACCAAAATCTAAAACTATTTCGTCCCGACGTAAATTTCAATTTAATATTCATAAAAATAGGTTTAAAAATTCTTTTAAACGTACTGCTAAAGTTCAACCATTTATTAGTGGCAAAACCAATTATTGGTGGAATTATACTAATAATTTACCTTTTAGTGGGGTAAATTCTTTTCTTACAACTTCTGTAAACTATACTAATAATATAAAGCAAGTATTAGGTCCTTTTAGACAAGATAATATTTTCAATAGTCAAATTAAAAAAGGTTGGTTATCTTTTGATTATATTCCGTCTCATATGGGTATGAAATCAAATTTATATGTCCGAAATCCTGATGTTTTACAAATAAATACGATACTTTTTCATTTTTGTAGTTTAGTTACCCTTTTAAGTATTTCTCAAATACGTGGTCTTTTAAAATTTTCTTTTATAGTAATTAATAAAATTTACTCTCTTTTAGAACGTTTAATACCATCTTATCTATATAATATTCCTTTTAAATCTACTGAAAGTATAAAAAACAACTCTAGTAATAAATTTAATTTAAATAGAGAAATAGATTTTGGTTTAAATCTACTGTATAAAAAAGAAAGTTCAAACAAATTTTTAAACGAAAATTTTGTAAATTTTAATAGTCGAACTAATAGTAAATTGTCCAATGTTAATATACTTTCTTCTAACAAAGAAGAAAAAAGTTCGTTTCTAACTTTACAAAAAAATAAGTTTACGCTGTTCCCCTCGTCCCTACGAGGGGACTCAGAATTTAATTTTGAAAAACGTACTAACTCATTTCTTTATAGTTTTTATTTAAATAAAAATAATAACTATTTTTATAAAGATATAAAATCAAATTCATTTATTAGTAACCAAAATATTGTTAACGAGTTTGATACATCAGTTTATTTAAATCCGCGCCTCGACTACTTCGCTAAACAAAATAAAGAAAGTGATAATAAAGATTATCAAAACTTTTATATTAAACCTACTGTTAACAATTTATTTATAAGTGGAGAAAAATCATTATTACCTTTTTTATCTATAACAGCTTTTTATTATTTTTTAAATAATTTACTAAAAAAACCAATTTTTCTTTATTACAAATGTTTTAGTTTATATTCAACTGTAAAATATTTTAAAAAAGAAGAAAGAAATGAAAAAAATGAAAAAAATATAAACTTAGGAGTGGATTCGTCTTCTGGTCCCGATGGGGGCGAAGCCGGCAAGAGAAAAAACGAAGAAAAATCGAAGTTTACGTCTCGAGAAAATTCTAAACAAAATACTGTAACAGCATTATCTACAAAAAATTCTTTTAATTTTTTGTTTGGTAGAACTCAAATAAAAAATTTTGTTCCGTCTATTAATTATATTAATATTTATATGTATAGTTTATTATTTATTCGATATGGGTTTAGCAATATTATGCTATTGTCTAAAAATGTATCCAATTTATTAGGTCAACGTGCTAAATTAGAAGGTGCATTTCGTTCAATTTATACTTTTTTTGAAAAACCTGGTGTTTTAATTGTGGATTGGATTGCATATTTATTTTTAGTTGAATGGGCTTCTGATATAAAAAATACATTACCAGAAAATGTAGATAAACAAATTGCAGGTTCCCCGTTTAACAAATTAACACGTACAATTTATACTATTTATCCATTTTTACCATTGATGACCGACTTTGTCGCGCTACAAGGTTTTATGAATCAAGTTACATTTAAAGGTTTTGCTGATAATGAAGGTTATGTCTGGAAAACATTTAATTCAGGATTAACTTCAAAAACAACATTTATAAGTTTAGCAAGTACATTTATTAAACGTCGTATTTATCATCTTTATGAAATTTTAGTTCTTCAATTCTATCAACCAGATACAGATTTACTTGTTCGACAAAAAAAGGGTATTGTTTTTTGGGATATCTGGGGTGATTTTTTAACACAAACTGCAGAAGATTCAAATGTTAATATTTCTGAATTAACTTCGTTAAAAGAAGAACAAATTAAACTTTTAGAAAACGCTTCATATAATATTTCTAGAGATTCTTTATTTAAAAAATCAAAGTTTTCTAATGTAAAAACAAAAAATAGTATAAGATTTACCAGTGGTTCTGAAGTAAGGGAACCTGAACAAAAAATATATACAAAAATTTCGTCTATAACACCACTAAAATCTTTATTAAGTGGAAAAGAAGGTTTACAACCTTATAATAAAACAAATCAAAAAAATAAACCGAGTATTATTTCTTCAGTTAAACCTTTTACTGGTAGTTTAGGAATCTCTTCAATGTCATTAACTGGACGTTTTCAATATAAAAATATAGATAATGGTTTACATCAATGGGGTTCTCAACAATTTTTAAGTTATGCTATAAAATCAAAAGATACTGAATTATTTATTGATTTACATCCACCTCGTGCATTAGCTAGTGTATTAAAAAATAAAGAATCTTCACAACAACTTCGTGCTATTTCACCAATGGGTTCTTTAGTTTGTCAGATTTTTGCAGGTATTTTATATAAACAAATATCCAAAAATATATTAATAGTTGGAAATACAAATGAAACAAAGAAAAACAATGAAGGTTCTTCTTTATTAAACGACAAGAGTTCTTCTTTAGAAAAAACTCTATTAGTGCAAGCTATTGCTGGTGAAACCGAATTAAAAATTATAACTGATAATGCATATAGATATGCATTAGTTTATAGAGGTGTTGCAGTTGGTATTAAATTATTACGAGATGTTTTTGATTCTTTATCATTACAAACTCCTTGTTTCTTTTTAATTGAAGATATTCATGCAATAGGTGAGAGAAGACCTTTTCTAATATCTGATGATATACCAGAAGGTAATACTGAAATTCATGAAAAAAATCAAGTATTATATCAATTAAGTAAACACGTAATTTCTCACTATAAAAAACCTTATAAAGGTGATTTTTCTCTTTCAATTCCTACAAATCATTTTTGTTTTGACTTTTTTAAAAAGAGAAATTCAAATAGCTCTAGTATTGGTAAAGCTTCGATTTCTAGACAAAATACCATAACAATCCAAATCCTGATACAGAAGAACAAAAAGAAGGCCCTCGTATTTTATCTTCACGTTTACTTCGTCCTTCAACTGAACTTTTATCTCCACCTGCTACATCTCCTTTTAGTGTTCTAACTTTAAAAGAAGAGAAAAAATTAAAAACTCATAAAAAAGTTTATGATTTACCTTGGACAGGTAAAATTGCTCCACAAGGTGAGAGCACAAGTTCAGGCGGAGCCAGTGGTGATTCACAAAAAACTGGTCCTGCTTATTCAATACGTGCCAAAGTTGCTTTATTAGCAGATATAGCTATTTCTTCGTTATCTGTAAAATTAGATATGATTACAGATTTATTAGTTATTATTGATAGTGTAAAAGGTAATCGAGGTTTTGTGGTTTTTGCTACTACTCATATTCCTTTTGTTCTAGATCCAGCTTTACGTAGACCTGGTCGATTAGATGAAACTATTAGTTTTGGTTTCTCATCTAAAAATAAGTCTCCAGCCACTTCGATTATTTCTCATTTTGGCATTTTTAATGTACCACGTCATACATATCTACAAACATCACCTCAATCTAAATATACGTCTCCTTCAAATACTTATGCTGCATTAGGTAGAAGAGGTGGTGCTTCATTAGATTTTAGTCTTACGTCAACAGCTGTTGATACAAATACTATATTAGGTCGATTATGTCAAAAAGCCGTTCATCCATTTATAACTTCTTCTCATTTTTATTTAAAAAGAACATCATCTCTTTTTCATTTCTTTCCTGAAAATCTTTTTAATCACAATGTTCATACAAAAGAAAATTTCGTTTTAACAGGAGGTAACTTAAAAGACAAATACAATAAGTCTTCCCCGAAAAATGAAACAGAATTATCTAATATTTTTCCTAAAAACGATACTCAAACTTCTAATCGTAATTATCCTAAAACATCTAAAATTTTATCCCAAGTTGCTACTAAAGCATCCGCTTATTTAAATGCAAGTATTAAGTATTTTGATGAAGAATGTGCTAGTAAAAATAAAGACGAACGTCATCTAGATTTACATATTAATAATGCATTAACACAACTTACAGATGTTTCTTTACAAAGTCCTTTATCCAATTCTTCTCATTTAAGTATGTATGTTTCTCCACATTTTTTCAAAAATAATATTTCTCTTTTAATCTCTGGTAAAATTGGTGAATTTTTATTATTTTCAAAAACATCTCAACTTGAGTTAAATCGTTTTAACAATTATGAAGAAGTACATTCTTCATCTTATAAATTTATTCCAAAATGTCATTCAGTTAGTGCTGACTTACGTAGCCCGTCAGGGCTACGTACAACACGTTGTTCGTCTTTAATGCCTGTTATTACTGAATCCATTTCATCTTTAGTTTTATCTTTTATTCAAAAACGTTTTCTTTATAAAAGTAATTTAATGCTTCCTACTTTATTTAATTTCATTAATTATTCTTCTCTTATGGAACATTCTTCACCTCCAATTACAAGTATTCTATTACCTGCAAAACGTTATGAAAACTTGAAAAGAAGTCTTTCTTATTATCAAAATCACGATCAAAATTTTGGAAGTGGGATAATGGAAAAAATTAATATTCATCAACAACAAAGATTAGTAAAAAGATTATATAACATTCCTGTTAAAGAGTCCTTTAAATCCGAAATTATCGCAAACCGTTTATCTACGTTCTCAAACGCCTCTTTAATGGTTGGTAGTATAAGTCCATCCGCTTTACAAAAAATTTCAAGTTCTAATTGGTTTGTCCGTAATCGTATTTTTACACGTCACTCTCATTATTTAACAAATCAGTGGTGGAATGGGCAACTTCCAGAACATAATGCAGAAACTACTTTTCTAAGTGATATTGATTGGCGTTATGCCTTTGTTGAGCGTGAAGCACGTGATATCTTATTAGATTTCCCTGACGCTGACCAACATTATAATCCTCGTAATCGCCGATGGGTTGGAAATACTAACTGGGCAGTTGGTACAATTTCAACACCTTCTTTAACTAATTCTCAAAATTCTTTTTATTCAGAAATTTACTCACATTTTATTTATGATTCTTTTCTTAAAGCCTTTAATATTTATGAACAAAATCGTGAAGCATTTGACTTTTATTCTTTCTATATTTTTAAACAAGGTTTAAACACACATTTACATGAATTTGAACGTTTAAAACTTATTCAACGTTTTTTAAAACATTAGAAAAAAAAAAAAAAAATTATGTATA
>QAXH01005832.1:0-30793 GCA_004335635.1 Chloromonas sp. AAM2
GGTGAGCAAGGGCTGAAGCATGCAGGTGGGGATGCGGGGTGAGCAAGGGCTGAAGCATGCAGGCGATATCGTGTGGTGTTAATACCATAAATGGTATGTGGAAGAATGGGGTGAGTGGAAGGCACACAGGCAGCTTTGTATGCATCTCCTGGAAGGTAGGTGCGATCCCAGTCCAAAGGTAACAAACCCTGCAGCCGTCTTGGGCACTGCCAGAGGGTGGGGATGCCAGGGCCCTTCAGGGCCGTAGGATGAGGCAAAGCACATGACACAGTAGGGCATGATGGGTTGAACATTGGGCCCGTCAGGTCACGTGAGGTCTGGGAAGGGCTAGAGCCTGAGGCGTCGGGCAGTTTGGGATGCTTTGGTCATGTGGTATGTGAGCAGAGGGGAAGGTGAATGGAATGGGACCTGTTTTCGCTCATCGCCACACGATCAATCCCTGCTTGGTTGCCTCCCATGTCCTCTTGCACAGGTTCCCCCGATGTACAGCGCTATCAAGATGGGCGGGCAGAAGCTGTACGATCTGGCTAGGGAGGGAACAACCGTGGAAAGGTGGGGGCAGGCAGGGGGTCATGCAGTCACGCCGTGCGCCGCACACGGGTGCAGTACGCACAGGTGCGACGTTTGTGCAGTACAGGAAGAAACTCTCCACATGTGCAAGTGTTTTTGATGAAGTTTGTACGTCATACTGATTAAATGCAAGTAGACGTGCTCTATTCACAGGCATGCAGGGCATGTGACTTGGCAGGACACGTGCTTGGAGGTTGGACTACCCGCAGCCCCCTCTATCTGTTGTAGTACCTCTCTGTCAGTGGCCTGGCCGTTTGTTAATGCTGCACGTCACTGGCATTAGCAGCAGCCCAACGTACTGGCAGGCCTTTTAGTGGTTGCTATGGTTCATGTCATTATTTGAGGTTCGTCAATAGAGTATGCTTAAGTGACACGTGACCAGTGTCTCTTTTGTCCAGGGTTCCACGTGCTGTCACCATCACCAGCTTCAAGGTGTGGCGAGGCAGCAGCACAGACCAACCTAGTGGAACAGACAGCACCACCAGTACTTCCACCAGCAACAGCAGTGCAGACAATAGCACTGGCAGCAACACTAGCAACACCACCACCAGCAACCCCAGCGCAGGCAACAACATCAATACCAGCAACAGCAGCAGCGCAAGCAACACCAGTGCAGACAGCAGCAGCAGCAGCAGCAGCAGCAGCGGGAACAGCGCAGGGTCTGCTGCTGTCAGTGTAGGGGTGCATGCTGCGGGCGGGTCGCATCATGCAGCCGTGTCCAGACCCTGCCAGGACCTTCACTTCCACGTCAGATGCTCCAAGGGCACGTACGTGCGCAGCCTGGCGTACGACCTGGGAAGGGCACTGGGCACTGTAGCGCACTTGGTAAGTAGTAACTGTCGACAGGCAATGGTAGGCCGTTTGGTATACGCAACGGCTGACAGGCGATACACAAGAGCGTTTGACAGGGACTGTTAGCCTAGACACAGGGTGGGGTGAGCCCTGGGCACTTTAGCGCACTTGGTGGGTGTTGATTGTCAGCGGGCGTTAATCGGGTTTTACTGCGATCTAAAGCCTTCTGCGACCTAATTTAGTTCTCCGTAATCTCAAGTGCCCCGGACCTTTACGACAGTTGAAACGCTTGTAAAACTAAAGTGACTCGCCTCAAAATGCCTGTAAACATAAAGCGACTCACCTAAAAACGGTTTCAGGCGAGTCACTGTACCTTACAGACGTTTTTGGGCGAGTCACTTTATGTTTACAGACGCTTTTAGGCGAGTCACTTTAGTTTTACAAGCGTTTTTAGGTCAGTCACTTTTGTTTTACAGGCGATTTTAGGCCAACTGTCAGAATCCGGCCCACTTGCTAGCCGATCAGCTACCCAGGCCAGCTGCATAGGGTCCCCTCGCGTGTTACGGCAAGCAGGTCTATGAGCATTCTGACAGAAGCTTCACCGTTTCGCTCAGGATAGTGGCTAAAACAGAGGAGAAAACGGGTCCAGCGTTGAAGTTGAAGGAAATGGGGGCATGTTTGAAATTGACCTCGGGCAGCTACGTACGAGATTTGGAGGTTCTCGGATCTGTCTGCGTAGCTCGAAACCATTCTTGAGCATAAGGTATGGGCATAATTCAGGCTGTAGGGCTAGGGCGGGCTGTAGCTGCGATTTCGAAAGCCACCTGCGAGTGCGAGCATGCAGAGACCAGATAAGGTGGATTTGTCACGACTGGTGCTGCGGTAGACAATGCAACCAATGCTCCATCAAATGTGATGCTCGCAAAGGCTGCCAAGAAATCCAAAGGCCATTACGAGCGATTGCAGCATGCATCTAGGTGTTTGAGCTACTAGTGATCTCCTTAAGACCCGATTAAATGGGCTAATCGGGTCGCCTTGGGCATTACGGGGCCTCGGCCTCGATTATCCTATACATAGACGAGGGCTTGATGGGTTAGGGCTTGGATTGACACGAAATGGGACGATCTGGGGCACTGTGGCGCACTCGGTGTGTGACGCATCAACAGATTGTTGAATGACAGAAGGGTGGCATGATGTGCGTTCTAATAAAACGAAATGCTGACCTATTTGCTGTTTCTTTCCCGCAGACCGCACTACGGCGTGAAAGCATTGGTGCGTTGCATGTGCGTGATGCATGGCAACTAGACGGGCTGCTGCAGGCACTGCTGTCGGCACGGGAAGAACTTGGTCTGCCACCCTTGCCACCCAAGAGACCCAAGCAACAGCAGCAACGCAAGAAGGCCAAGGAAGCAACCGCAGCATCAGATGATGATGAGGGTGAAACTGTTCCGTGAAACAACTCAGCGGTTGTAGCTTGTCCCGAAAATGGGAAAGAACACCGTAAATTGATTGTGTGACACGTTGAAACGTATTCCTTGCGCTCCAAATGTAACGTGTGACACTGCCCCTGAACCCCACATCCTTGACTACAATTGGTGTTGGCTAATATTGTTGGCTCTAAGTGTAGGGCTCCCAAATGACTTTGCCCTATTGCAGTGAAATTTGAACCATGTCTCCACTATACCATAAAAACACCCTCTGCATACTTGAAAATGTCAGTTTTGGTCAGCGGGCCGCGTGTCAACCGAAAATACACACCAGGCCTGCCTCGGGCCCAGGTCAACTTCCAAAGGGCACAATGGGCCAAGGACAGCAGCTCCATGGGCTGTTGAAGGTGCTATTGCCATCTACTCGCCAAGGGCTTCACATAGACATGCTTAAAACCACATTAGGACATAGTTAGAGAGGTTGCATGTGTGACCCTGAATGAGTGCATGGCGGGCGGCGCACGTCACTGTGGAGCCTGTAAAGTTTGCGACGGCCCGCCTCACCCCAAATGAATACATGTATCAGGTATATAGGGTCCATATCGACGTATGTGCATCTTCATACATGATGTAGGGCAATCACATGCGGTTCCAAAGCCTTTTTGGCCTCTTTGGCAGCGTTGATGTGCATGTCCAGGCATGGGCCAGGTTGCATTACCTGTGGAGCTATGCTATGCCTGTCTGTACTACTCCCCATACGCCCCGTTGTGGTGTGCTGCTCTGCGTGGGCGCTGGCTTGCTGGCCTGGGTGGTGCCGCTTCGGGACTGTCGCTCATCGGCTCCGCGTCGCATGCGCGCTTACGCTGCGGCCCATGGGCCATGGGCAGCAGCTGCTGCTGAGGTTGCTGCTGTTCTAATTCCTGCTGTGCTTTGTATGTGTTAATTGCACACTGCAAGACTTCCTCTGTTCCAGCCAGGGCTGCAATGTGCTTGCGCATTGCAGCGGGCTTCCGACCTTGCAGCGTAACTGAACTGCCCTCAGCTCTGCCAATTGTGGCAAAGGGTCCCCATGCCCATGGGGCTTGCCCATCAGCTGCTTATCTCTCTGCAGCAGCACCACCGCCAGAGCAGCCACTGCATTGAACTCAACTGTTCCGCACTGTGAAATCCCACCATTCTGCCTAGCAGCCACTGAGTGGCCCTTTCAGCCATCTGCTGCTTGACCAGCTGCTTGGTTGCCTGCAGCCGTTCTGATGAGAGCTGCAGGTGTGCATTGTGGTTGCGCAGTTGCAGCGCCATACGCTGCTGTGTGCACTTGCTAGTGTTGGGGTTTTGCCCACGCTTTGCCTGACCCAGCCCACGTTCAGTTGCCATGCTGTGAATGGTATAGCTGAGCCCAGGCAAGTTGGGGATGCAGGCTGATGCGTTCTTCCTGATCCTTGGGGATGCAGAGCTGTGATGAGGGGCTCTGCATGCACTGCTAAGTCAAAGAACACCCAGGCATATGACAAGGCAAATCATGCCGCTTAAATGATCTGACTTCCTTATCTTTGCTAATATGGCGCTTTGGAAGGTGCCTTGTGGGTTGATAGCCACAAGGGAATCACCACCCCTTGCTGACGCGGCTAGATTCCCATTTACTAAGCTGAAGTAGTGGATGCAGTGTTTGCTGCAGATGTACGATCTTCTGCAGTACAAGATTTGTCCATCTGCGTGGACGTGCTGCATGGTGTGCACTCCCTCTTTGTAATGTCCATGTTTAGCAGTTGCTTGGCACAACTTTCTGAAGCAGCATGGCTCCTGCCTCTTGTTCTCTTGGTTGCCTGATCGTCTCCTCCTTGCTGAGTTGTTATCAGAACGGGGCATCAGCAGGACAAAAAAAAGAAGTTTGCCAGTTCTGGGACAATTTCACTTGTGGTAGTGTGACTTTGTAATGTCATCTGGCACTGAATGGTGATGATGGTGCATGCTCGTCAGCATGGTCTTGCAGCAAGCATTGCAAGTCAGCATGGTCATGCATGGCTGTGCCTCTGTGTACTATGTCAGGCATGACTGCTCTAATCTATTCAACTTCATCAGCATAATTTAAGGAAATCCCAGAGCTCGACCCCTTGGCGGATTGAATAACTCGACCCCAAGGCGGATTTGTCCTGGGACTTGAATAAGCGACCAGGCCGGCACAATTGTGGAGCTCTGGTGTGCCACAGACGCAATCAGATTGTGCAACATGCGACTCACAATCCGCAGTAGCTACGCCTGCGGCTCTGAGGCGACTTAGGGTCACCTTTTACGACAGGTCATTGTACAGGTCATTGTACGGGAGCATGCAAAAAGGCTTGGCTTTCGCATTTGGCGCGTCATTTGCACAGACATAGGGCATCGACTGAGCAGGGGTGGTTCAAGATGCTGCTTGCGTCCTTGCTGGTGTTGGCAGCTGGTACAGCGATGGCTCAGAATACCACTCTGGTGCCCTCAACCAACATACCACCGTTCTGCAGACCTACCGATGGTAACACATTGGAGAACAGTGCAGGGTAAGGCAGAAGCTGGCTGCGAATGCTTGGCTTGCTCTAGCTCGGCTGGTGACTGAATCCGGTAAATGTGCCATCGCGCAGGTTTGGGTATTGGTATCAGACATTCACCGACAACACAGTAGGCGTCTGCACCGGCGAGGACCACGCGGGCTGGCTCGTAAGTCATGGCACAGCAATGGAGGATGACGCGGCGGAAGCAATGCAGTGAGTGCCCCAAGAATACAGCGTGTACCGCCAGATGTGCACACAGGCCGATGGCGACACGAGCGCTTGCCTTACTCTTCTCGCAGATATATTGCGCTGGCAATTTGCGTCTGCAACTTGGCGTTTTACGCATACCATTTCTGGAAGGCCTCCACTGGCTGGGAGGAGGTGTACGTCGTGCTTGTTGAATGTAAGTGTCTTCTTTCATGCACAATTGAGCACAATAAGCCGATACGTCAGAGTTGTCCCATGGCAAGCGGACTTGCGGCATGCATGTCGAAAAATGTGCTGCCGGCAACCTTGTTTCGACTGATTGTTCGGCTTGTTTTACGTGCAGTGGTCAAGGTGTGCCTGGAACTGAACCACGAGTTCGAAAGTCCTGGTGAGCGCAGCGGCCAGACCGGCCTAGGCCTAGCTGGCAAGTTCGCAGCCACAATCCATATGATTGCCCCAATCTTGACATTTACGTGGACTCGAACGTGCCTCGCCGCGCAGCCTCTCTGTACTTGAACACCGGCAATACCGTCCTGTGGATCCGCTATGGCGAATGGCTCTTGACTTGCCCGGTGAGTCACGATTTGCCACCCCCTCAAGTCAGCCTGTCAGAGCTTAATTTGCCTCTCAAGCACTCCGTATTTTTAGGTTTCGCATTTGAATCTATGCATTTGCCATGTACGGAGTGACTATGACACCGGTTGATTTGTCAAATGCCTGGAATTTCCTTACTTGTTCAAGACCAGTCACTAACCCCATGTTGCATACGTTCCTCGCTTGCAAGCAGCCCATGTTGAAAAAAAAAGGTTTAGGTTTAGGTTGAGGGTTTGGGTTTAGGTTCCTCTCCTTGCCATGAGCCCTCCGCCTGAACCTCAGCAAAGACAGCACTCGTCATCCCCCCATGGCATCAGCCCTTTGTCCCACGTGCATTCATGAGCACATGGCAGCACTCTGCCCTCTTCTTGGCATCAGGCCCCTCTTTCCACCTGCATGACGGAAAGCAGCACATGACAAGGCCGACTGACTCCCATGGCTCCATGCCCTTGTAGGTGATTCTCATCCACTTGAGTAACATCACTGGCCTGAAGGACGAGTACAGCAAACGTACCATGATGTTGCTCGTCTCTGATATCGGCTGTGTGGTCATGGGTGTCACGGCAGCCATGTGCTACGCATGGCCCAAGGTGAGCTTACACCAGCATGGCACCGAGGCCTTTCCAGATTTGAAGTGTCCCTCGCCTGCTCCTCCGACCCTATCATCCTTGCAAGGTTCTATTCGCATAGCGCGTTCACCATTACAAGCCATACCTAGTGCAATTGCAACCAGCACACTTGAGCAGTCGTACGGCACAGTTTGCTGGCTCAGGAGAGGATTGAATGGTTAGTGTCAACCGGCATGATGTGCTGAGCATGCTAGAGCCCACTGATCAGTCACAGCATGCAATTGGTCACGATTGTGAAGCACCGATGTCCACAACCAACTCACCCTGAGATTGCAATGCTCATTTGTGTCCTGCAGTGGATTTTTTTCTGCCTGGGACTCTGCTACGGCTGCAACACCTACTTCCATGCCGCCAAGGTCGGTATCTGCCAGTGTTGCATAAGAATGTTACATGGTGCCAGAGCAACCATTGACACGCATGGCGCAATAACAAGGGGAATCCCATTGAATTAGCGGAGCCACTGTGATGAGCACGTTACGGAGCACCTTGCGATGGGCCCCGTTACAATCAAGTAATCAGAAACGCTTGTGGTTTCAGCCAAAACACTGCGTCAGCCCATGCAGCCTGTCTGGTACCTGACCATGCTTGCCAACTTAAAGGTTTCCAGCCTTTTTCTGAAATCCAGACACTCAGCCAACTCATTCTGGCAAGATTTCCAGCAGCTCATACTTTGCCTCAACGCACCAGCTCTGTACCCTGCGCTTATCCACTATCCTGCCGACCCAGAGCTTGTGCTGCTTTCCTGTACATGCCATTTGTGTGCATTCCCTCTCCAGTCAAATGTGCATGCCACTAAAAATGGCATTGTGCATTACACCAGTGTTCGTCATTTTGGCAGGAAGTCACATGTCTGCCTTCAGTTGCTGTAGAGTTGAGTACTGGGAGATAAACAGACCTCTGCGCTAGGGAATTCTTTATATTGACTTTGCGGTTGTTGCTCAGGGTGCAGTGGTGGCCAGAAGGTGACCGGCGATCACCCGCTCCCCGTGCCTCCGCTGAGCAGTCCTCCCCGGCCTGAAGGCCATGTCAACAACAACAACAACAACAACAACAACAAACAACCAACAACAAACAACAAGCCAGTGTGTTCCTGCTGCAGGTTTACGTCGAGGCCTACCACATCGTACCCAAGGGCATCTGCCGCAACCTAGTGCGCGGTATGGCCTGGTGCTTCTACGTAGCCTGGACCATGTTCCCGCTGCTCTTCGTCTTTGGCCCGGAGGGGTTCAAGATCCTGAGCCGCAGCGGCTCATCCATTGCACATACAGTGGCAGACATCATCTCTAAGCAGATCTGGGGTATGCTTGGCCACATGCTGCGTGTCAAGGTGAGGGTTTACATGCTTGGCTGCCTCTTGTGCTCCATGAGTGTGCTCTGGGCCTTGTTTAAATGTTGTCCATGCATGCAACCTGTTCACCAGTATCCGCACCGCTCCGCCAACACCACCAATTGGCAATGACCCTTGCTCTGTGTCGCGGGTGAATCAGTACTGCTGCTTCTAACAGCCAATGGCCCCTTGCTATGTGGTCCGCAGATTCACGAGCATATCATCATTCACGGCAACATCACCAAGCCCACCAAAGTGACAGTCGCCGGCATGGAGATCGAAGGCGAGGAGATGGTTGACGGGGACGATCAGGACGGCGTCAACCAGGGCACCAAGCACCTGGCAAATCGCGAGTCCTTCATCATCATGCGCAACCGCCTCAAGGAGCAGGTGCGTGCGCTTGTCCGCTTATGTAACGAAATGCGTTCCTCGCCTAAGAGCGCTGCGTGACGGAGCAGACTCGCGTCGAGAATGCTCCTGTCACGATGCAACAAATGCATATTTGTGGAACCCGCAGCAGCAAGTGGCGCTACCGTTGATTTCTGCCGTGCAGGGCGTTGACGTGCGGGCGTCCTTTGACGACCACGACGCGGGCGCTGTTGGCGCCGGCAAGATGGCCGTCAGCAAGGGCATGGACAACGGCATGATGCATGGGCCCATGATGGGAACCATGGCTGGCACTCTCGAGGCTGGTCGCGTCATCCTTGCAGTGCCCGACATTTCAATGGTGGACTTCTTCCGTCAGCAGTTCTCCATGCTGCCCGCCCCCATTGAACTGGTGCCCGCGCTCGGCGCAGACAACACCGTCGCTTTGGTGCAGCAGGCCATGCAGATGGGCGGCCTTGATTGCGTGCTCATGCATCCCGAGTTCCTTCGCGATCGCACTCCCACCGGACTGGTGGCCCGCCTGCGCTCCGGCAACCAGCGCTGCGTTGCCTTCGGCTGGGCACCCATAGGCCCAGTGCGTGAGCTGATTGAGGCGTCAGGCGTGGATGGCTGGCTCGAGGGCCCTTCGTTCGGCAGCAGCATCAACCCGCAGCAGCTTCTGGCTGTGCTCGTGCGTGTGCAGCAGGTCAAGAAGCAGCAGGCCATGATGATGAGTGAGTGTGGGATCTGTGTTGCAGATTTGTGTAAAGCGTCAGCTAGCCGCCTTGTGGGTGTTTATAGATGGCTCCTGTAGAAAAGGCAGCCGCCTTGCTAGTGCGGGAAAGGAAGGTGTAGCAAAGGTGAGAAGCCCTTGTGCACGTTTCAGTCCACCAACTTGCACTGCTGCTGTCTCCCCCCGCCCCGCCTACTGACAGCTCTGTGCAACTGTTGCATGATATCAGCCTGATAGTCCCCTGCACACTATCCGCCCCTGTCCTCTGATGTGTCCTCTACTGACTGTGTCATCATTGCCTTGTTGTCCGTGCAGGCATGAACGGCGGAATGATGGGCATGGGCATGAACGGCATGGGTATGGGCATGGGCATGGGTGGCGGCATGGGTGGCATGGGTGGCATGGGCATGGGCATGGGAGGTGGCATGGGCAACGGTGCTGCCTCACCCCCATCCATGAGCATGGGCGGTGCAGGCATGGGAACAACCAACAGCGCCACTGCCCTCATGAGCGGTGTGCAGATGTCAAACATGAGCGGTCAGGGCATGGGCAACATGGGCATGGGCATGGGCAACCCCATGATGGCTGGTCAGGGCAACATGATGGGCCACAACCCACTGTACGGCCAGCCCCAGGCCTCCCCTTATGCCGGCACGCCAGGCAGCGTGACACCGCCCACCCCAGTTCCCGCGGCCAATGGCGCTGCGCCTCAGAATGAGGCTGAGATGCTTCAGCAGCTGATGAGTGAGATCACCCGCCTCAAGTCTGAGCTGGGTGAGAACTGAGTACCCTGACACACACACACACAGATTAACGGTGGAGGCTGCATGTGAAGGAGGCTCAATGGGGGTGACTGGACGTTACACGTGAAGCTGCACATGGGCTGGTACGAGTAAGAAATTCGCCATGGCTACAAGATACGGCCCTGCCACACCAGCGAAACACGCGAGATCTAAACGTCAGAGCTGCTTTTGGCAAGGATGCTTTGCTGTTCAGAAGCCATTCAAATCAGGCAAGCAGGCTACTTGGCCTGCTTTGGGCCTGCCTGATGGGTTATCAAACAAAACAGCTGCGACATGCAGGATTCATCATGCGCTTCTCTCGAGCACAGGGGACAGTCAGAGAAGTGCCAGACCACATCTTATTTGCAGGTGTGCCTGGAACACGTTAGGACTTGCCAATCATTCATTCACCACACTCAGAACGTTGCCTTGAAGTTTTTGTATGTTGCATGTTGTGGTTTTGGGTGACTAGGAGGACGGTAACTAACAGTGCTGAATAAATCAAGTTTTTTATACAGGCAAGTGAGGCAAGTGGACGTTTTTCTTCCTTGGCGTCTGATGATAGGTCATTGTATATGTCGGAAGGCGGCAGGCTGGAGGGTTCACATTCGGTGCCTCAGGTTGAAACATGACGTGATTGAAACATGCCTGCTTGTGATTTGCTTTCTAATGTGAGCCCGTGTTGCTGAGCTGAAATGCACACAACTGGGTGGGGCCTGCGTTGTATGATTTTGATTGGGCTGAGTCTGTACTCTGTAGCGCCTGTTGGGAATGGCTGCCCTTGCACAAGAAGTTGTCATGCCACCCGTAGTGTGACGGTTAAAGTTGTTCAGCAATTGGATGTCTGCAAACTGTAAATCAGGGGGGAAAGGATAGAAGAGATATCTGTGAGCCATTCCACGACGGATGGGATTGGTTATTGCAACCCACGACTAACTGCATGATACACCGAGACACAGTGTGCATCCACAGTCTGACGACATTGTTCGTTTACAGACTGCTTGTCATGGAACATGTTGAAGTGGCTTTGTCTTGGACCATCAGCCTGTTGTCATGTTGTGCGCAGCCTGTCGCCACCGGTGTCTGTGACACCGTCAGAGCCTGTAAGAGCCTGCCACAACACCATCTGACACTGTCAGAGCCTGTAAGAGCCTGTCACAACACCGTCTGACACTGTCAGAGCCTGTAAGAGCCTGCCACAACACCGTGTGACACCGTCAGAGCCTGTCACAACATCGGATGACACTGTCAGAGCCTGTCACAACACCAGATGGATCCGCCAATAGTCTGTACGGATCACCGTGCACTTGCAGAAAAGGTACCGGCAAGGCGTCAAGGACAAGGGCTGCAAGTATGGAGGGTTTTCAAGCTCTCATGACAATCGATTGACTAGATATGTCACTGTTTGATATGCCAGTTCCACTTTGGGCGATCGCTTCAGTGCGGCATGTCCTTAAATGGGCCATGAAGTAACGTCATATGGCAAAAAATGCCGCTTAGATGATTGGAATTCGCTATCAACAGTTGACATAGTGAGAGTTGCCATTTCACTAGCTGACACTGACCCTAACCCTGACAATCTTGCAATCCAGTCCATTTATATGGCTAACGGGATGCTTTCGGAAGGTGTTCTGTGGGGTGATGGCCACAAGGGCCTCACCACCCCTTGCTGACACGGTCAGATTCCCCCTTTACTAGGAGATATTTTTGCGCAAGTAGTTGGTATTTGCGTCGGACGTGCTTTATGGTGTGTATTCCCTCCTTGTAACCAGCACCCAATCCAACTATTCACAGCTACAGCCACAGCTACAGCACAGCTACATCACAGCACAGCCACAGCTGCAGCATCAGTCAAAGGATCATCCAAACACGGTGTGTGACAATCGCCGTTTCTTTGAAATCGACAAAGCCGCCGGTGTCTTCAACCCGCCACCATCAGAGCAGCATAGACACAGTGCTGCCGCCCAGTGCGCAGCGTGGGCTTCAAGATGGCGTTCCCAGCTATCGTGACGATTTTGCTGATTCCCGCCTCTGCTGTTCTGGGCATCCTCTTCGCGGTCTACCTGTGGAACGTGGTGGCCAAGGTGCAGCTAGTTGGCGGCCAGGTCGTCCGCAGCCAGAATGGTCGCGAGTACCTTCTGGTGGGTGGAGATTGACACGTCTGAAAAAATCTGTATCTTCTCTGGCGCCCATCATGTTGATCGCAGCGCTCCACACCTGCCCATCCCCTGGCGACCGCTGCGAATCGCTCATCTGTGTACTGATAGCCTTGAGATGATGCTAGCGTTCCCCTTTATTCCCAAAACGTGGCCCACTTTCGGAATATCTGGGCACCCATCACGGGCACGTTGCATGGGGCCTGCACGACCTAGAATTCCGATCATTCTGCATCTCATTGCGTATAACACGATGAAATTGTTGGATCAGCAGAACAGGGCGTGTGCAATGCTTCTGCAGCACCCTTGCGTTCCGTCGATCTGTCTCGATGATCTGGCACATTCTGCTATTTGCAGGAGGAAGAGCAGCGCGGTGAGGAGGAAGTGGTTGGAAAGGCTGCTGATATTCAGCAATCCATCGCTGAGGGCGCCCATGCCTTCCTGATGACTGAGTACAAGTACATGGGCGTCTTCGGGGTAGGTTTTATGCCTTCATTCCGGTCCAACAATGTGATGAATTGTACTCTGTGTCATTGATGAACTTGTTGCATCCCGATGCCGGAGGTTTAGACGAAACCTGTCATCAACCCTATGGCATTGCCGGAAAAGTTGCTGACAGGGAAAAGTTATCGCACAGACAACCCGCCAAGGGACATCCTCATGTGATCAGAGTGGTGGTCCACGCACAGGTTGATTCAAAGCACTCGCACTGCTCACCGTGTTCCATGCGTGTTCCCCAACCTTCAGGTCATCATGTCCGCCGTCATCTTTTCCCTGCTGTCCATTGTTACTCCCGAGGAAGGGCGTACCAAGGATGATGAGGTCAGGAACGGCCTGTTCTCCATGATTGCCTTCATCATCGGTGCCACCACCTCCATTGTTGCCGGGTACCTGGGCATGTCCATTGCCACCTATGCCAACGCCCGCACCACAGTGGAGGCCCGCAAAGGCATTGCCCCTGCCTTTGCCGTCGGTGAGTGTTATCTTCACTCATGGCAATCAACTGTCCTGTGCGCAGTTCTGCAGTCATGTCCTTGTATCGCCTGCTCAACATAGTCATCTTTGTGCGCCACGTTCTGGAGCATGTAGCCTCCCTGGGCATTGTACACAAATAACCTCCATCACCGTCCCTGTGTTTGCAGCCTTCCGCTCCGGCGCTGTCATGGGCTTCCTGCTGGCCTCTCTGGGCCTGTTGAACCTGTACCTGACCATCATGATCTTCTCCAAGGTATGGCCAAGGCACCGTTGAGTCCTGAGTGTGGCTTGAACTGTATCTGTTGAGACATTGTGCCGGATGCAGGTATGAGTCATTTAAACAAGACTTGTGTATGGCTGCTTAATATGAGTGATGATTGGAATTGGATTTGTCATGACATTGTGCGTGTGAAGTGCGGGTGTTGACATGCTAATGTATTACACGACAAAGCAAGACAATGCACCGCGACTATTGAATATGCTCGTTGACTTGAATTTGCTGCACTGGCTTCGACAAGGGATGTTTGACATGCGCCTGTGCTGATACAGACAGCTGACATGCCGACGCGCCAACGAACAAGCAACAGGACCAATATTATCATGGTCTGTACTAAAAACTGTGTTTGTGCAGTTCTACGGTGATGACTGGAAAGGTCTGTTCGAGGCCATCACTGGCTATGGTCTGGGCGGCAGCTCCATTGCTCTGTTCGGCCGCGTGGGCGGTGGCATCTACACCAAGGTGTGTGTGTGGACGGCTGCTGTCTGCTGTTACATGTCGAGTCTTTCTATGGTGCGCCTGGTCGAACCATTTGATCGACTTGTTACTGTTCAATAATTGTGTCGAGCCATTGCTGTCGAGCCATTTCATTGCAGATCTGCACTGCCAACGCCTCCGCCAAGTCCATGTGAACATGTGCTTAATGTACCAGTTTGTTGAAGTGTAGAATTGAAGGGTTACCTGTTCTTGTACATGGTTGTACGATGCATTCAAGTTTTGTCCGTTGAGGCTCCAGACATGGGCTCTACTGATGAACTGGTGATATGTGACTTGTCTGCCTTTTTTGTTCAGGCTGCTGACGTTGGCGCTGATCTGGTGGGCAAGGTCGAGAAGGACATTCCCGAGGACGACCCCCGCAACCCTGCTGTGATTGCCGACAACGTGGGTGACAATGTGGGCGACATTGCTGGTATGGGCTCCGACCTGTTTGGCTCTTTCGCTGAGTCCACATGCGCCGCCCTCGTCATCTCCGCTGTCTCCTCCCTGGGTCAGGACCTGGACTTTGTCGGCATGTCCTTCCCTCTGCTCATCAGGTGCGCAAACTTGTCAATGGCGCTTAGTGAGTATGGGGCCATATTTTACATGAATGACTGCTGGTGCAGTGGCAGCAGTGGTGGTCTTGGCAGCGGCAGTCTGTTACACTTTCTGTTCTATGTAGTCTATTCTATTCAGTATTCTGGTTACGAGTGGCCTTGATGTGACATGCGACTGGGCAAATGTCTGACTGTTTGCAAGAAAAACACCTCATCGAATGCCCACCCTGTGCTTGTTCGTTTCGCAGTGCTGCTGGTATCCTGGTTTGCATCGTGACCACCTTCCTGGCCACCGACATCCAGCCCGCCAAGACCATTGCTGATGTTGAGCACACCCTCAAGATGCAGCTCATCGTGTCAACCCTCATCATGACCCCTGTGAGTTCACACACAGGCCAGTGGGCACACGACATGCTGGAGCCCTTTCCGTACGACAATTATACTGGAATGTCATATGATTAGGATGTGCACACCCTCCGTGCATCTACAAGATGTATTGTCCTTCATTATGCTGCTTGTGATGTGACGATGGCGGCTCTGGGCCGGAGTTAGAAGGTGGCCGCCCGCGCAGCTTGCGGGGTGGCCGTCCATTATGGCCACCAGTGTGCACTTTCCGGTCAACTAATGGCACGCTGTCCATTGATTTGCAGGCCGCATACGTGCTTGCTATCGGCTCCCTGCCAGAGCAGTTCACCCTTCAGGTGCCCAGCGCCAACCCAGAGCATCCCTTCGACACCAAGATTGTCAAGAACTGGTACGTACATCAGTAGGCAAGGGTCGTGATTCTATGTGTATTCTCGCCTGCAGCCAGCCCTTGTGCTTGACAGGTCAAATATTCACGCCATGCCTGTGGTAGATCTGATGTGTACGAGCTGGGGATGCACGAATGCGCCATGTTACTGAATGTGTGCAGGCAGATGTTCGCAGGAGTGTGATCTGATGTAGTTGAACCGTCTGGGCCCGCCACGTTCGATGATGTGCGCAGGCAGATGTTCGTGACCGCGGCTGTTGGCCTGTGGGGCGGCTTGCTCATCGGTCTGCAGACCGAGTACTTCACCTCCAACCGCTACAAGCCAGTGCAGGTGAGGACCACAGTGCAGTCTTTGAAGGTTGCTGACATGATGATGCAGCCAGTGTCTTCAGTGCCCATGTCATTCAGGTCAGGACCACAGTGCAGCCGTTGGTGTGGAGTTGGAGGGTGGAGTGGCTGACCGACATGGCGATGCAGCCAGTGTCTTCAGTGCCCATGAAGTTTGTCCACCTGCCACCTGTTTGGAACATTGCAGGCCGCACAGTCATGGTTCCGTATTTTCAACATCAGCTTTGTGTGCTGTTGCCTCGCGCGCTTCTGTTAGGACGTTGCCGACGCTTGCCGCACCGGTGCCGCCACCGACATCATCTTCGGCCTGGCTCTGGGCTACAAGTCGTGCATCATCCCCACCATCTCCATTGCCATCTGCATCTACGTGGGCAACAGCCTCGCGGGCATGTACGGCATTGCCACTGCTGCCCTGGGCATGCTCGGCACACTGGCCACTGGTGAGTCAATGCACACTGGGTGACCATCTGATATGGTAAATGGGTATGAAGGCACGCCATGTGTAGGCTCATCAGCCGCACCATGCACTATCTTGTTCTCAACACTGCAAAGCCATAGATGGCATGAAATCCGGCGCAGCCGGGGCTTATGATTGAGCATGCACTGAGCTTTGCCTTGTGCTCTGCCACCTGCTCAGGTCTGGCTATTGATGCTTATGGCCCCATCTCCGACAACGCTGGCGGTATCGCTGAGATGGCTGGCATGGGCGAGGACATCCGCGAGCGCACCGACGCCCTGGGTAAGTCATGTTCGACTACTTGCCTATTTGTCTCAGACTGATGCCTTTCAGGCATTAGAGCTGTATTCGTTAAGATGCAATGCATGTGATTTGTTTCGGTGCCATAACTCCCTGGGCCTGAGCGTTGCTGAATTGGGCTGAACTCCTGGCCACTGCCCTGTTCCGCCACAGACGCTGCCGGTAACACCACCGCTGCCATCGGTAAGGGCTTTGCCATCGGCTCCGCCGCCCTGGTGTCCCTGGCCCTGTTCGGTGCCTATGTCACACGCGCCAAGATCGACCTCATCCACTCCTCCATCCTGGACCCCAAGGTGACACGCTTGCACACAACACACACAGTCACAACATGAAGCAGACATGACAGCATGACTATTTTTCACTCTTACTAGACTTTTGGTGAGCCTATTTCCAGTTCACCAGACAGTCCACGTGCCACTTGCATCATCCGCTCCAGGCCGACGAACACATGCCCTGTCGTTGAGCTCAGTCCTATTTTGCAGTGCTGGTGCCATGGAATAAACAAAGCAAGATCTAGGACAAGGCAAACCTCCAGGATCGGCCCCGAGGTGTCTTATGCCTCGTATGTTTTTACAGATTTCTTCAGTTCCTGGTGACATCTCAAACAAGCGCTTTGTTGCCATGGGTTGATGTCCATCCTTTGCGGCAGGTGTTCGCTGGTCTGCTGATCGGTGCCATGCTTCCCTACTGGTTCAGCGCCATGACCATGAAGAGCGTGGGCAAGGCCGCATTGGCCATGGTGGAGGAGGTGAGGAGACTTCCGGTCGGAAACCATCGTCATACACATGTCCTACGATTACTGGGTGCTCAGTCAGTTAACTGTTTTGCAGCCCCTGTCGACGCATGCACCTGTCAAACCTGGCTGACAAAGCCAGCAGTGTGCCCTCTTCGTGGCAGCATCGCAGCTTCTCATGCAATAATCCCATGTCTGGAATGTCTAGCTTGCAGTTGGTCCAAGAATGTGTACGCTGTTTCCGCTTTTGCCGTTCTTCAGCTTGTGTTTAGTGCTGCGAATTGTGATGGCACAATCATTGTTGCTCATGCATTCATCCAGTGACGACTTTCGTTGATTGTTCCCTTGATTGCTTCCCAGGTGCGTCGCCAGTTCAACACTATCCCTGGCCTGCTGGAGGGCACCGGGCGCCCCGACTACAAGGCGTGCGTAGCCATCTCCACCCAGTCCTCCCTGTCGGAGATGATCCCACCGGGCGCGCTGGTCATGCTCACACCAGTCATTGTCGGAGCACTGTTCGGAACCCAGGTGTGTGGGCCTCGCTGTTACATCCCTAGTCATCCTTGCGTCCCTTCTGAAGGATGGCGCACAGAGTGTTTTGACTCGTGACAGTGTTTTGATTGATTTGCGTTGCTTTGTTGGATCATACTGATACAGACGTGATATGGCACTGACACAAACATGGCTCTTTGCCCTGACTCCGAACGAATGTTGAACGTTGTGTGTTGCCTCATTTTGATGTTATCAATTTCTTGCACCACTTACACCAACACAAAGCAGTGTTTGCCTCGACGACAAAGTATCACGCCTGACCCATGCTGCTTGATTTCTTGCCCTCAGGCCCTGGCCGGCGTGCTGGCCGGCTCCCTGGTGAGCGGCGTGCAGCTGGCCATCAGCATGAGCAACACCGGCGGCGCATGGGACAACGCCAAGAAGTACATTGAAGCCGGAAACACCGAGCATGCCCGCGAGCTGGGCGGCAAGGGCTCGGACTGCCACAAGGCCGCCGTCATTGGTGACACCGTGAGTGCATGGGGCACTGATTGGACAAGTGCCGGGCAGTCACAGGTTCATTGATAGCTGCAAGGCATGGGGGCTGATGTCAAGGCATGATGACATCGCAGTCTTGGGTCTAGCATCTTCATGAAGGTCCATGAATGTAATTTTTACAGGCCTAAGCTGTTGCTGGACATGCATCATCTAGGTGGCTGCATCTGTGTGGTGATGCGCCTTGTGCTAGCATGTGAGAGCTTGCAAGGTTAAGTTGGCTCTGTTTTCGCTCTGCCCGCAGGTTGGTGACCCACTGAAGGACACCAGCGGCCCTTCCCTGAACATTCTGGTCAAGCTCATGGCGGTGGAGTCCCTGGTGTTCGCACCCTTCTTTTACGCCTGCGCCAACGGCCAGGGTCTGTTCTTCCAGTGGCTGGGCCTGTAAAGATCCGGTAGCACTCGGTGATATGTGTTCCAAGCTCTCGCTAACAACATCCCTATCCTCTTTTTGCGTCTGCCTTTGTCTGGTACATGTTATTCAACGTTACAGATTAGCAATGGCTTGGAACTAAGCCTGCAGTTTTGAAGCAGGGTGTTTCCTGCCTGACGGTTGTGGACTGTCCCAAGGACTGAAGGGCCCTGCAGGAGTGGGAACGTGGGATGACGGGGCGAGGCAGCAAGCACATAAGCCTGAACAGGAAACCCAGTCATGAACCTCCAGACAGCAGCTACAGGGGCGTGAGATGGTCACTGAATGGTGTCCCGAATGGTGTCCCGCTGAACACATTTCTTGTTTTACTTATGACGCTGGCCAGACGCTGAGCCTGGTGGTGGAGTTTGGCTGGGCAGCGCACCGTTCGTATGGGTGTTTTAATTGCGATTGGATTAATACGGCGTGTCCTCACATCCGAGTCGGTTTTCTCCTCCGTCTTGGACATGGTTGTGCGCACATCGCAGGTTAGGATGTGCCACCGGATTGTGATGGTAACAGCCAGGACGAGGCTGAACACAACACGTGGGGAAACGCCTGCACTTGGCAGTGGGGAAACGCCTGCACTTGGCATCCCTGCAGGGTGTGTGATGGGCAGGCCTGATCCGGCTGTACTGCAGTGATTCATGGCACCTCTGCAGGGTCGTGTGTTCCATGTGTGCATATGCGATCACGTATCGCACTGGGGCGAGTATTGTCTCAGGGGTGTGTGATGTGCACGAGTGTGGACTTGTCCTGACATTTATGCATTGTGGCAATTCGGACGCATGTTGTTGGCTGAGACGTTTCAACTGCTCTTCAGCTGCTTTTGGCGTGTTAATCAGGAGGGTCGGTTGCCTTGGCATGCAAGCCCTACTGATTCAGCATGCTGCTTGCGCTGAGTTGCAGTTTCCTGTGTAATGACCAGTAGTTGCCTGCCCGATTGACTAAGCAATAAGAATAACCAAGTCCACTGTGCACTGACAAAATGAGCAACGCAATCGAACTTGGTAGGTTGGTGTCTATAGTACCAGTTTGCACACAGTCAGCAGCATGTCAACTCAAATACACAATGTCACGCTGGCACTGTCACAGCATGGCACAGCCCAGCTGCCCAGTGCTGGCCGAACGCCTTCGGTTGTGTCTGCCGGCACCTGCAACTGCCAGCTGGACAAGCTGATGCAACGAACTAGGCACGATGCACAACATCCCCTTTTTCTGCAGCTAGAGCCTCACATCAGGCATAAAGACCATCAGATGCAGCAGTTCAGCAGGCAAGTGTGGAAGTTGTCTTGCTTTTGTTTTACCCATGCATGCACGCTGCTTATCAACGGCTCAGGCGTGAACCCATGCCCTTTGGCTCATTACTGCGCCCCTCCATACACCTGTCGCAGTACTCCCTGACCTGCCTGGGCAGCCTGAACCTGAGCTGGCAGAACCTGCACTGGCTGGCCCAGCGCCTGCCACTGAGCAGCTGGGCCTGAGGCAATCGCCTCCTGGCCCAGCACAGCCTGGCTGTGCGCCAGCTTGTCCAGCACCTGCTGCAGCGCTGCCTGTCCAGCCTCTGCTGCCACTGCCCGCTCCTGCGCCTGCTCCAAATGAGCCTTCAGTTGCCCCACCTGCCCCGCAACAACCTCCTCGTGCGCCCGCTGCAGTTCCCACACTCGTTCGGCCAGCTGTGCTGCTCGCTGCTCAGCCTGCTCCAACTGCTGTTGACGTTCCTGCACTTGCTCAGCCAGCAGCACAGCCCGCAGCTCAGCCTGGATCAGCTGGTGCTGCAGCTGCTCCTGGTCGCAGTGCGCCTGCTTCATCAGCTCCACCTGCCCTGTCAGCTGCGACACACGAGCATGTGACTCGGCCAGAGACTGCGCCAGGCAAGGAACAGAGCAACTCATGTGACAGCACAACAGAAGTTAAACCGCACACATCACGCATGGCACCAGCTCAGGGCAGTATCGTGCTCGTTGGCATACTGTTTCGCTGACTAATGGCCACCAGCCATGTACCTCTCGTAGTTCAGATGCGTACGCCGCCTGCTGCTTCCTCTCGGCCTCCAAACCAGCCAGCCTCAGTACCTGACGCGCAGCACAAAGGAGGAAACGCTCACAAGTACATGAGGTTCCTACTGTACAACGCTGTACATCTGCTGCTCTGCCTGTTTAGACCTCAGCAACAAGTACTACTGGTAGTACAAATCATAGCCTGTCCAGATATGCATTGGCTTCCGAGCCTTCACATCATGGGATCTAGCATCTCTCGATTCCCTACCAGGCGATGCTCCCTGGATTGGGTATCGGTGCGAGCTCCCCAGCTGAGCAGCAGCTCGACCACTTCCATGTGGGCGTGATGAACGGCATAAGTGAGCGGAGTGGGCTTGCCACTAGCCTCTGGGCTCGGCTGCGGTTCAAGCCAGATACAGTTGCGAGCTTTTGACCTGACAGGCTGGCCATGCTCAAACGACAATACACACCAGGCAAGCCAAACTGGAGGAGGGAGCTGCCAAGCAGCTACCCGATGACTTCAGCGACTCACCCACTGATCCACACGAGCGCCCGCCTCCAGCAACACCTTGACCACCTCCAGATGACCGCGTTGAGCGGCCAAGCTCAGAGCCGATCGACCCTGAACAAGCGTCAAAGGGTTTGGCCCACGGACACGTCGCAAGAAGCGCAAAGAGCGCAAGCGTCGCTTTGAGGTCGACCAGAACATATATCGTGCGGCGATGCGCGATTGCCTACGTGATATTCAGCGTTCACGTTTGCGCCGCTGTTCAACCAGATCCGAACGTCCTCTGCGGTGCCACGCTTTGCTGCTTGCAGTAGCTGCTTGTTGAACGACATGGCTGATATTCTCCTGCGACGACTTTACTGAGAGCGCATGATCATCAGAGCAGCTCCTGTCAAATGGTCAGCCCCACGTGACGTAAAGCCTAGTAGTGATGCGGCAAAGGACTGCTGGAAAGCAACAAGCGTTCACCCAGAACAAACCAGCCTAGAGACCTGACAGGTGCGTGGACATACAGATGTTGAGACCTGTCCTCCTCTCGCATGAATCCGGGCTCAACTGGGTCAGAAGGGCATCTTTCATGCACAGAACACCAGACACGACCAGCCGTTGCCGTTGATTTTTCTGGCTCCAGAGCTTTGTTCACACACGTCCCGTACACGTTTGAATTTGCTGATTTGTGGCGGTTGACCAAAGACAACAGGTTGACACCTCACCTGTCTCAAGCACCTCATCTGCAAAGCACCACAGACCTTTCTGAACATTCGTGAAGAGCATATTAAAGTAGTAGTTGTAGTTGTAGTACAAGCAAAACCTATCTCAGCAACTTTTCAAGGCTTGCGGGACAAGGCGATGTGTCTTGGGCGGCAGACGGTCTTGGGTGGGGCCGCTCCCGTCCAGTACCCGTTGCACTCCCTGTGCCACTTGGTGCAGCATGCAGGACGCAGGCCAAGGTGCTTTCCAATGTCCTCGCTTACTGTGTGTTGTGTCTCGCATCTTTTCGTCCAGACATACCAGCCGCAACTCTCGCCAAGACACTTGTTCCGCAAGCCTTGAATAGCATTTACGGATAGTGAGCAGTACGGGTATTGCTAGATAGTCGATATGGACATCCTGTGAGTGTTTCAGATCAGTATGTTTACGCGCTGATTTTCCCCCAATTCGGCAGGCGCGCGTGACTGCAACAGGACATTAAGTGAGAACAGCAGCGGGCGCCTGCAACACTGCGGCAAGCGCACACGGTATCAAGTGAGACCAGCTTCACCGGCATGCCTGCCAAATTGTGAGATCTTTCGGTATACGGCTAGGGCTACGAGTCATCCAGTGCGAATGAAGAAGCTGCAGAGCGCGCAGCATCCATGTGAGGGGCGGATAGTGACGGTCACCGCAGATTGAGGACAGCTTGGGCGTTGCAGGTCAGGTGGTGGACGAGCATGTGGATCAAGGGAAGAGATACCTTCTTGCTTGCTTTCATTCACTTCCGTAGAAGGATTCCAATCTGCGAAATGGTACTGACGCCATGGGAGACCCTGGAACCTGCTCTCTTGGCGCGATGCCTTCGTTCCCCGACGCCCGGGCTCAATGACTCGGTTACAGCAGCTGCTCAGGCATGCGCCGCGTTTTTCAAGGCGCTGCTCAGCTCAGCCACCGCTCCAGGGGTTAGGATCGACAATACCGGCGTCGAGCCAGCCCTGGCCAGCCTGGTGCAGATGTCAGCAGGGGTGAATCTGTACCTGCTTCTCACTGGAGCCGCCCTGCACCACAGCATCAAGCCTACAAGTAGCTCACTGCATGGGGCATCGCTGGCCAACGTGACTCGGCTGCTGTGTCAGGTGAGCCAGCATGATCAAGTAGTCGTTGGCAGCATGCATGCCCATCATGGCATGTGCCTGTGTGCACTCCCGTACACAACACCTAAGGCATGCACGACATCCAGCCTTGTTCTCCCGTGTGCATGCATCACCACAGCCATGCATTCACCTCTTTACCGGTTCCCTGCAGTTGGTGAAATCAACTGTGTCCACCAGGTGCCTGCCAAGTTAACCACATGTATACATATTGATTACATCAGGACGGCCCACATGCAACGAGCGCGAACGCCAGCAAGCCATGCAAGAGACGAGGCTGGGATCCGTCCGAACCAACCCTTAGCAACAGAAGGCAACTTCAAGGCGCAAAGAGCAAAGAACACAGAAGTCAAAGCACTGTGGACAATTCAAGGCGGACAGCCAAGGACTGTCAGACATGGGTTGAGCAGGCGCAGCTAGAAACAAAGGACGGGAAACAAAGTGTGGGCCTAAGATGGCAACCGTTGACCATGGCAGCACTCTTGCACTCACCCGCTGTCGCATCTTGCAGGGTGTACTGCTGGACTGTTCATCTGCTGATCTTGCAGGGTGTACTGCTGGACTGTTCATCTGCAGGGTGTACTGCTGGACTGTTCATCTGCTGATCTTGCAGGGTGTACTGCTGGACTGTTCATCTGCTGATCTTGCCGCACCACTCCCAAACTTGCGAGATCTGGAGCTGACAAACTGCCGGGTTCAGCGCAGCTACCTACCACTATCTGGTTGCAGCAAGCTGCAATCTTTACATTTGGAATCCATTCACTCCCTTGCCACTGCCGACCGTGACGCCTGGCTGGTGCAGTTGTGTCTGCTGGGACAGCTCCCTACGCTCTCCACCCTCAACCTCGACAGCAGATACCCTACCTGCTTCCCGCCCCTGTGGGCTGCACACCTGACTGAGCTGCACCTCCATCTTGCCTACGATGCTCGACATGGAGAGCTGAAAGAGTGGCCAACGACCATCACATACATAGCCCAATGCACTGAACTCGTGTGCGCTTCACATCACAATGCCGATGCCAATGTCACCCCATGCTCGATGCTCGCCGCAAGATTTGGCTGTGCTGGGCACTCTGCCAAATCTCCACTGCTTCAAGCTGGAAGGCAACAACTACCGGAACCCAGACGAGCTGATCAGCACTCTGCTGCAGTTCCCCCATGTCATCGAGCTGACTCTGCCCTACATCGAATTCCCTCAGCAGTCCTGGGCTGATCACCCATGCACATGGCAACAGCTGCATCTTGAGGATGTGACCCCAGCTTTGCTGGCCAGGCTGCCTCTACACTCCCTTACTCAGCCAATACAGCTTGGCAGTGTCAATCTGCTCCATGCCACAGAGGGCGACATTCAAGCTGCCCTTGACAACCTCACACGCAGCCAGGCGCCCCAGCCAGTGAGCTGGGTCAGGAACATTGCTAGATTCACCTTAAGCTGCGAAGTGCATGCTAACGGAGAGCTGCCTGCTAACCACGTGCCAGATGCTGCCCGCTTAAGGGCTGCATGGCCGCTTGTGGCCTGCAACATCAAATCTTTGCTGCTGCGATCTTGTCACTGTGACGCAGCGCTGGTCATAGTGTTAAGGGATCTTGCTCCTGAGCTCAAGGATCTGGATTTTCAGGGATGTCAGATCCACTTCTGCTTCTGGCATCGGGTAAGAGGCAGGGGCACACAGCAGGAAAATGAGTGCATGTCAGGGAACAGAATGTATGGGTGGGCAGGTGAGCCTCGGCACAAGCAGTGTCAGACACAAGTTTTGAGGGTTCTGCACAACAGCCTATGTGCAGATTGTGGCCTTGGATGGGAAAGGCGTCTGAAGATTACCATGAACTAATCTCACTGCTAATCAATCTGCCACCTACGCTTGTCTCTGTGTTGCAGATGGCATGTGATTTTCCACGACTAAGGAAGCTGAATCTGGGGCAATGCCTTGGCAGCCTCAATGCGGCAGCTGTCATGGCCTTCTACAGCGTGGCCTATGCAAGAGCACAGGCGCAGCCAGGCATCGCACAACAAGTCAGTACACGCAATTGGGGCCTTGACCATGGGGTTTTGCAGCGTGGCCTATGCAGGAGCACAGGCGCAGCCAGGCCTGGCTTGCAAGGTCTGGAACACACTTGCATACAATCTTGAGGTAATGGCATCAACAACACTGTTTGATCACGCTGTACAAGACTCGAGCCACTTGTGTCAGGTTTACACGGGCTGACGCACTAGAGGCGATCATTTGAAGCCAATGTAAAGTGGGCTCAATACCACTCGGCGGTGTCAAGCCAGCCCTGGCCGGCCTGGTGCAGATGTCAGCAGGGGTGAATCTGTACCTGCTTCTCACTGGAGCCGCCCTGCACCACAGCATCAAGCCTACAAGTAGCTCACTGCATGGGGCATCGCTGGCCAATGGGGTTTGCACGTGTCCCGACCACACACAATGCCGTTCGCTCTTTACCGTACACATTTTGTTTGTTGTGGCCGGTCGTTGCGTGATGCAGGCAACGGCTCTGACCATAGTCACCAATGCTTTTAATAGCAGGTGTGTGTCATGATAGCCGAGGGATGCACATTGGTAAGGCCTGTGGCAAACCAGGTGCTCTCGGCAGTACGCTTCCCTCTGACAATGTGAGCAATGCAGCATTACAAGCCCAGTGCCGCATAGAGCTCATGCGACTGGCTGAAAGAGGGCAGCCAAAAAAAAAGAAGTTTGCCAGTTCTGGGAAGTTTTTATGGTGGTGAAAGTGTACACAGTGTGGTGTTGGGTCAGTGTCATCTGCCACTGGGATGTGTTGCTGATGCTGGAGTTGGTAGGCGCTGGTGACTGCCAATACTGGGACAGGGACAGTGAGATGTGGTTGTAGATTATCAGAGATTCAAAACGCAATGTCACACAATGATATTCCAATTCCAGTGTAACCCATTGACAATTCAAGCCTGTAAACCTTGGGAAGCTGGGAAGCTGTGCAGAAGCTTGCTCGGGTCCTAAGGCGGAGTCGCACCAACATATACAAGAGCGGACAAGAGCACGACTCCAGACGAACCGAGGTGTCGACACTCGCACTCAAAGGCCTCTTGTGGCGGGCAGGCACGCGCAGAACAATCTCAGGGTTAGCGTCACAGGTCCTAAGTCCTAAGCTCTCTCTCTCACACACACACATACACATACACATGTTTTACTGACACACAATGGTTGCTGGCGGTAATACAGACCAATTCACACAAACTGTCCCAGAACTGGCAAACTTTTTTTTTGAAGTGTTCACACATAACAAAGACTACTACAAGGCAAAACGGCAGCCATATCGGTCACCAAACGGGCACAAACAAACGACACAATAGGGCGGTCTTGACATCTGTAGATCTTTTCAGTGTTATCGGGGGCATGACCTAGAACTGGCAACCATTTATTTTCCCGGGCCACCTTGCAATACTTGTGTGTGTGTGCTCTTGTGTGAATTTCTGCAGCGTGTTTACGTTTGAACAAGCTGACGAGGCAAACGTGAACGAGCAGCTGTGTGCCATGGGTGTTGACGCACGAGTGGTACTGGAAGCATGTGGCGAAGAGGATGAAGCGGATGAAGAGGAAGATGAGTAGCAAGGGCAGGGGCCAGCCGCGTGAGCGGGTAGCATGCGATGGCGGAATGATGGTGTTTTCATCACTGCTGCTTCAACACAGACATGGCTTATTCATTCATTGACACACCAGTTAGGTCCTGGCAAGATTTGTCTGGCAAACTGCGTGTTGTACTGCCTGGCAACTTTTTCTGTTGGGTTAGTTCAGAAATGAACAGGGGGCCTTATGTTCCTTGCTCACGGTTGGTCAGGGCAGTCCGCATGCCGTCCCGTGTCCTGTGACGGCTTCCCTGATGTAACTTGTAGTAAACACAAGTCATAACAGGCACCGCCTAGGGCACGGATGGAGAACAGTTAGCTGACTTAGGCTTGTGGTAATTACTGGCAAACCAAGCCTATACAGTAGTGACCGGTACCAGTGTTTACTCTCACCGTCCTGACTAGCCTTAAGCAAGGAAGGTCAAGAAAGCGGCCCTTTGCAAAGATAACACAGACAGTCATGTTAACGAACTGGGTCACAGGCAAACTAAAACCAGGCCAACTTGCGATGAGCTGCTTGCTTCAGTCGGATTCATGCCAGTCAACTTTCTAATCTACATTCAAAGCAGCCCATCTCGGAAGCTGTCAGCCTGGGGATTGAGCGGAGAGGAACATCAGCCAAAGGCCGTAATGCCCAACCTCTCGACACCTTGGCTGTCTCAAGCGCCCCACACACTACTACAAAATCCCATCTCAGCAACTTATGAAGGCACAGTCGAGCTTGGCAAGTTTGCTACTCGACACCAACTGGTACAGCATGCCGGTATACAGGGCAGCCAAGGTTCGATGTACTGGTCACCTGTTCTAATTGGTTGGTTTGCACTGCTGCAGTGCTGCAGTTCATACTACAGCCATGCATGGGCACTCCACAGTGGGTAGGTCAGGCAAACACAACGCTCACTCGAAAGCACATGGCAGCACCGATGAAACACCATGTATAGCCGGCATGCCCGTTCTGGGACAATTTCCAGGGACGACACTGAGACCAGTGTGGGCAGACAGTTTCCATGGTCTGATTGCCATGCGTGTGCAGAAATGTGCACATTTCTTGAGACCTCAAAGGGACAGTCAACTACCCGCGCACATGTACCCGCTGGTGAAACCCCTGTCACGACAGGTCCTAAGGCCAGCTCGCCCACATTCAGGAAAGCAAACACCCATCTGCGTCCCTCAGCCCTGAAAGAACATCTCTAGGTTTGTCGAAGTTCAATCCCACAGACAACAGGGCAACAGACAAAAAAAACCTCGCCAGCAGAATAGGTTGGCATGGCTATGATTGCGTCAAGAACTGGGCATCCCACTGTTGACCCCCACTCTCATGCTAACCCTAACCCTAACCCTACCCGGGTGCATGCTTCAGGGTGGTCTCAACACCTGAGACCATACGAGAGGAACTCATCAAGTGCATGAACGAGGTGGACTCACAAATGGAGACGGCAAACAGGTTTATGGGATTCTGGGGCTGCAACGGAGAAACAGCTTGGGCGTTACACTTGCATGCCCAAAGCATCTCAGAATGACGCGAATTGCATGTTTGATTTGTTTGGCAAGCATCAGAGCTCAGGCCATTGCGCCAGATGGCTTTTATGGAACGTACTGCTGCTGGACCTGCATCCACCAGCGGGCGAAGCCTGTCATGGGGCTTGGTGGACTCCCAATCAAGGAGGTGCTTCGCCCCTGTATGCAGTCATGCTCTTCATCGAGATATTGACCGGAACTCGCCCATTCCGCTCAGGTGGGCGTCGTGTCGACGTGCATTTGCACAGATCGTTGGGCCAGCTTTTCATGCGCTAGAATGCCTGAATTATGTTTGCATATCGTCATTCAGGCCTCGAGTCAACCGGGCCGGCCGTTGGTCGCCAGGACACGTCGGGGGTGCTTTTCCTCTCGTGCAGACCAGGTAATGCCGTGGCAGCTAGCATCTACTGTCAGAGGCACAGGTTTCCCGAGTCGTGCAAGCCAATTTGCGCTCCATCTGCCACCCAGGGCCGTGCTGACATCAGCTCCCTCTGGCGCTCCGGCAATCACCGACCCTAAGAGCCGTGCTCGTGCACGCGCTGATCGGTTTGCTAAGCTTGTCGAGCTACGTGCGCTGTACCGGGACTTCATGCGTGCCAAGGCCCTACTGCGGGTGACAGCACCCATCTACACTCCACTAGAAGAAGCAGCCTCCCCTGTCAGCAGCTCAGACAGTAAGTTCTCCAGCAGCACAGGCATATCTCACCAAGGTTCAACTCGATGCCAGCATGCGATGCCCCGGGATGTGAAAGTTATCTGCATGCGATGACTGATGCACGGAACATCAGTCACCTCCATGGCCGTGTATGCAGGTGATGGTGGTTTGAAGGAGCGCGAGATTGAAGAGCAGGAGAGGCGCAAGGAGGCAGTGGAGATTGTGGCTGAAATGCAGCTGACAGCAGAACAGCTCAAGGTAGGGCACAGCTGTCCAGGGTGGGCATGCAGCATCAACTCAGCAAGCCCATGCATGCAGCAAGTTAGCAAGGCCATGCGTGGAGCAAGGCAGCAAGGCTATGCATGGAGCAGTCAGCAAGGCCATGCATGGAGCAAGCCAGGAAGGCTATGCTTGGAGCAAGTCAGCAAGGCTATGCATGGAGCAGGTGAGTGAATGCCATGCTTGCACCTGCTCACCCAAGCATCAATGCAGTAACCTTCACAGCAGCCCGTGTGGAAGCTAGGTGTGGTGGTCTATGATTCAGACAGGCACGGCAGTCCGTGCGTGCAGCAGATGGGACTTGCAAGGCATGCAACAGAGCTTCGGCATGGGCCTGCATGCATGCATGCATGCAGCAAGCAGCGTATTCATGCAGGAGCCGGTCTTCCCATGCAGCAGCAGGCATTCCGCTGATGCAGCAGCGAGTGAAACGTTCATGCAGCAGCAGGCAGTCTGTTGAGGCATGGAGCAAGGAAGCAGTTGAAGCAGATGCAGATGCTTGAGGTTTGCAGCAGCAGCCGGTCCATTTGGGCAGCAGCAGGTAGTACGTTCATGCAACAGACGATCCGTCTGTTGTGCAGCAGCGGGCGCTATATTCATGTAACAGCAGGCAGTGTGTTTGTGCAGCAGACAGATCGCACATGCATGATGCGGACGAGATGTTCATGCATGCAAAAGGCGCGTGATGCATGCAGCAGGCAACTCGTCCATGCAGGCAGCAGGCAAACTATCAAGGAGCGTTGAGGGTTTTGCCCATGCAGCATGCATTGAGTCATGCAGCAAACGGATTCATGCCCAGCAGGCGCTTCACACGTTCATGCAGCATGTGGCGAACCGCCCATGCAGCACAGTCCATGCAGCAGGCGAACCGCCCATGCAGCAACAGTCCATGCAACAGGCCAATGGCCCATGCAGCACAGTCCATGCAGCAGGCGAACCGCCCATGCAGCAACAGTCCATGCAGCAGGCGAACCACCCATGCAGCAACAGTCCATGCAGCAGGCGAACCACCCATGCAGCACAGTCCATGCAGCAGGCTAACCACCCATGCAGCAACAGTGCATGCAGCAGGTCACTCGCCCATGCAATACAGTCCCTGCAGCAGGCGAACCACCCATGCAGCAACAGTCCATGCAGCAGGCGAACCGCCCATGAAGCAACAGTCCATGCAGCAGGCGACACCTTCATGCAGCGGGCGACACGTCCATGCACACAGCAGGCCTTGCGTGCAGCAGCCTGGTTGAAGCATACGTACAGCAACTCAGGGATTGTACACAATTGTGCCAGCCGGCCAGATACGCTATGCATGGGCAACGCAAGCAGCACCCTGAGTGCATGGATTTGTTGCATGGTGCATGCAACAGCCACCCGCGGCCCATGCACGCCACGTTCGTTGCATGGAACCATGGACCCGTGGTCATGCAGGCAAACATCACTTTGCACAGCATGCACACCCACCGGCTCACTTGCACTTGTTACCATACTTGAACAAATGGCATCTGGAATGCCAACCCTTTTGAGCTGCATGGCTGGCTGCATGGCTGGCTGGCTTCCTGGTACATGCGTATCCTAACGAGAGCTGTCCGTTGTCTTGTTACATCCTAACGAGGGTTTGTTTTTCCATATCCTTTGCAGTCTGGCCTGCGCGCGCTGCCCGCTGGCTTTGGCGACATCTTTGCCACGGGTTCGACCCCTGCTGATGAGTATGAGTCCAAGGTCAGGGAGCAGGCCTGGCGCTACATCACTGACTTGAGGGAGAGGGTGGCGGAGGAGATGACCAGGCTGCCCTTTGCCACACCAGCAGCAGCACAGGTGCGGCAGGGGGTGCATGGGACAGCACAGGTGCGGCAGGGGATGCATGGGACAGCACAAATGCGGCAGGGGGTGCATGGGACAGCACAGGTGCGGCAGGGGGTGCATGGGACAGCACAGGTGCGGCAGGGGAT
>QAXH01005833.1:7395-29441 GCA_004335635.1 Chloromonas sp. AAM2
CACGCAATATACTACTCACAGGTGGGAACCTTCGTGTGAGCATCGGCGTTTGTTGACATGACTGGCACTGTCTCGCGCCCAGGCATACCACCAAGTCTCCGAAAACTAGATGTCAAGGGCTGCAATAATTTGCAAGTTTCATCTGGGGATTGCCCCGCAATCAGATCGCAATCTCAAAGTCCGGCCATGTCGAACGCTCGGCGGGTTCGTCCGCAAGTTCGTGTGTCAACACAGGTGCGGCATCTTAACTTGCCCAAGCAGTCAGCGATTGAGGTGCTGAACAGCTCGCTGGATAGCTTACAACATGCACGAGGCCATAATAGTAGCCGAGGAAGCATCGTGCTCCTGTACACGCTTATTCTCGGCTGCATTCCAGTGCCTGTGTGAATCTCATGGCAAGTCGAACGACAACAGCGAGCTAGTGCGCTGTCCAGGTGCTTCGGAAGGCTCTTGGTGGGCCACTGTCGGAACGCAAACACGGCGTAGCGCACGACCAAACTCGACAAAATCATGACTGTAGCAATGCTCGAAACGATAGCTTTCTAGCGACCACCTGATCGTTCATACCGGCTTGCCGAGATGACTGCGTATCCGCACTCGGGGTTTATGTCAGACAGTGGTGCTTCTCATGAGGTACAATCCAGTTAAGTAACTTGGTGTAAATGTACTAACCTGTGATATGTGAGTGGTCTGGCTCATAGGTGCCTATCACGTACATCTGGAGCCCATCCCTGGTGCCCCGCCCGCCCGACTGGCCCATGCATTGCGAGGTGGTGGGGTTCTGCAGTGTAGAGTTGCGGAAGCTCACGTCTTATGACCCTCCAACGGAGCTGAAAGCATTTCTTGATGCAGGTGAGGCGGGTCAAAAGTCATATGATTTTTACTGCCTTCATTCACCGCTCTCCCGCTGTTCCGCGCAGGAAATCAAGTCGGCCGTTTTAACGATGTCATGAGCTTGGCCGCCCTTTGCTTTGTTCAAAGCCAGAAGGCAACTGAATGCTGTCTGGCATTGCAGCGTACCTCTACCTGGTTGTCCTTTCCGTGGTGAATACATGTTTTCTCTCTGTGCATGCAGGCCCGCCGCCAGTGTATATCGGGTTTGGCAGCCTGGTGGTGGATCAGCCCGCAGTGCTGACTCAGCAGTTCCTGGCAGCCCTGCAACGCACCGGCCTGCGCGCCATCATTCAGCGTGGATGGGGTAAGAAGAACGTCCATGATTCTCGTCTCACACGCAAACCACGGACATGCCAATTTTGGTAGCGACAGAGTGTTGACAGCCCTGTATGCGTATGTGCCTTAGGGCAGCTTGCGGCTTGACCAGCATGTCATACCATGTTACCTGTTCTGCCCTTTGTTCTTCGCAGGCAGCCTGGGCGCTGAATACGGCACGCAGCCAGATGGCAAGCCTGGCAAGAAATCGCCGCCAGACGTCTTGTTCATCGACGCGGCGCCGCATGACTGGCTGTTCCAGTGTGTCAGCGCTGTGGTACACCATGGTGGTTCGGGCACCACAGCTGCGGGTCTCTTGGCAGGTACGCACGTAATTATTCTTGCCCATTTGTCAACCGGGAGAACGCATTGCAATTCCTTGGCTTGCAGCCACTGTGCCGATTCAGCGGGCAGACAAAGTAATGTTTGGTATTAGAGAAGGTCAGTGCCCTTTCGGCAACGCTGTACAAGAACCGACTCGCGCTTGGAGTGCTGGCGCAGGCAAACCGACCTTCATTGTTCCCTTTTTTGGCGATCAGCCCTTTTGGGGTGCGGCTGTTGCGCAAGCAGGCGCTGGGCCTGCACCTGTCCCAATCGACAACCTGAACACTGAAAAGATCGTGGACGCTCTCAAGGACCTGATCTTGCCAAAGTGAGTGAAGGTTCAACCGCGAGCTAGCGCTGTTGCCTTGTCTGCGGACACACTTCAATACCTCTCAGTGTACCTTTAGTGTACGACTGGACCCATGAATTGTCAAATCACCCGATGGTGTGTCGCAATTTAGGCTGCCCTTCTGATACTCTGGTGCTTGCAGGCGACAACAGGCCGCCCAGAGGCTTGCCAAGCTGATGCTTGCGGAAGACGGAATCACTGCAGCAGTGGATCATATTCATCGCACTATCTACACCACCTTGCTGGGCCGGAATACGCCTATTTGGATGCAGAACAACAAACAAAGTCAAGCTACTACCAGCATCCAAGAGGTGCGTCCGGCTGTCATGCATTCTCATGACTTGTATGCATTGTTTGGTTGCGCGAGCGCGCTGGGCAGGCTATTTAGCTCTATCAGCGGCAGAAAAATTTAGTCCTGCACGACCCAGGCCTGCCTGGCGGTCAGCTCTGACTGATTAAAGATCACCGCTATGGGCAGGCTCGTCCATCGGCTGAGATAGAGCCCGCTTGAACACTCAGGAAACAGGACGCAAACACATCTGCATTGTGTGCCGCAGATGGAGGATGGCGACGGTCCCGGCTTGCTGCGCGGCATGCTGCAGCTGCCCACTCGTATACTACGAGGCCTAAGAAGTAAGGCTTTGGACGGACGTGGCCGCGGCAGCCAAGCCAGCATGCCTCTGTCACCGTCGGTTCACGACTCCGTGGGGGAGATACCTGCAAGTGGATTCTCCACCAACAATAGTTCTGATCTGGTTACTCCACGGCCGGTTGACGTGGTGGAAGGGGAGGTTGAGCGTCGTGGCATCCTCGCATTCCTTGCAGGGTTGTACCCCCGGGCCGCTTGAAAGTCAGTCCCAAAATCTCAGTGTACCGGCCACTTCAGCGAGTAAGCATGAAAAATGGCCTTCCTTGCGGGATTTGCAGCCGAGTCCACGTCAACATTTTGCGAACTTGAACCAAACCACTTGAATTTGATGTAGTGAGGAGAACCACCATGCTTGCCAAGCCCCCATCAAATCTTGCGAACTTGGCTTGCCTGCCGCACTTGGACCTACAATGTGCTTCTTCTGACCAGTAAGAGCACACCAATTTGAAATGATGCTTCGATCTCCTGGCATGTTTTGTATCCCCAAGTGATGTCACACGTGTTTTTATTCCTGCAGTTACAATTGATTTGTTGTGAGTTGCTGCACCTTTACTATGTTATAGTATACGTCATGTTCCACGCCCTATGCCATCCTCCAAAAGGCTGGTCTAAATTCAATCATCTGAACTTGATGAACTCGGATACAAGTCCAGCTGGTTCAGTTGATGATTTCAAACATTTGCCGATTGCTCTGCAACTCATCACGCCGCTGCTGATTGTTGATTGTGCAGCTTTAACACGTCCAGCGGAGCGTTTTTAAGTATGCCAGGCATGTTTCGCTTTGGGGGAAACCAGGGTCTGCAAAACTCTCTAATATTCACACACAGGTGATCATGCTTTGAACCTGATGCGGGGCCAGTTTCTTTTGCGTGTAGTGCCGTTGGAGAATGCAACGGCTGTCAGGTGCATGGCCCTGCCAAGCTGTGCAGGTGGAGACAAAGGGTAAAGCCATGCTAGCAGTGGCGAGCAGTGGCTTCCAGCCCTTCTGCAAAAGCTCAAAAACAGAGAAGTGTCCAACAAAGTTCACATTTGTAAAGACAAATGTAAAGTTCACATTTAGCAAGACAAGTCCCTGCTAGAGATTGCTCTGGCGAGGTGGTGCCCTGAGGCGCTGGCGCTGCCTGTCCAGCCCTGTCATGAGGGGTGTGACAATCATCAGTCCCCAACATTACCAAACCCACATTACATATGAACGCTCAGGAATGTGCGCGTGTGACTGATGTCAAACTCTGAAGCCCACGGACCCATCCCACGCGCCTGCCAAGCAGAAGGATCATGCGGTTACTGGCCCTATTCAGCCATGCAGCTGCAGCATGGAGGCAAGCGTCAGCCATGCATCACCTGCATAGGGGCTGATCAAAGAGGCTACACAAGAGAAACACACGTCCAGTCCCAGTCAGCGGTTACATGGTGAGAGAGCATACCACATGAGGGACCTGCCCACTCAGGTAAGGTTTGCCCGTGAGGCACACAGGCGTGCTAAATGCAGGATGGGTGGAATGGCTGATGGGCTGAGGGGAAGGATGGTGGATATGAAGCGTTTAGTTGATTTTTACTCCCTCTCTTTTATTGCAGTCTTTCTGGTTTGTGTAGCCCAGCACCAGAGTCCAACCAGTTTGGCACAGGCCTTGCACTGGTAGTCTTTTTTACAGGACAAGCCATCAACTTGAGAATGTGCGGTTGAGTCTGCAAGTTGTAAGGTTGTGTGTGGAGGTGATGTCTTTGTGACACTGCCGTGTGTGACATTGTGATCTGGATCTCTGATAATCACCACTCTCACTGCCCCTGTCCCAGTCTTGGCAGTCACCAGCCTACCAACGCCAGCATCACCAGCGCCACCAGCCTACCAACGCCTACCAACACCAGCATCAGCACATTTACACACATTCATAACCAATTAGGGAAACTCATTATGGACAGAATTCTTAAGATACTACTTCCTCACGGAATCAAACGCCTTGCCACTGGGACACAAGGAACCGTCCCAGAACTGGCACACATATTTGTTTTGTCGTCCCATACATGTCAAGGGGACTTCTACCGAGTCCGCCAGGGTTAGTTGGCCTTGTAGCAGTCACCGCATGAAGCACCTTTCGATGCTTGGGCCTACGAGTGTCCCAAGGGATCCCAGGCGCCACGCCAAGGCGCTCCTCATGCCTGGGTCACCTCCACCAGGGGCCACCTAGCTTCCCTGGTTTCCCCGGCTATAACATGTTACTCTGCCACGTTACAAGCATCGTATTCATAACTTAGCACCAGCGGTTGAACGTAGTCACATGGTAACCAAAGCAGAAAAGAAGACATCAGCTGGAATGCAGGACCAGCTGATCGACATGGACGTGTTAAGCACCAGAGCAGTAACAAATATCACTCAGTTTGATTGACACGGATCATGCCTAAAGTGTGCATGTGAACCCGTGAACTTGCAACTGGCAAAGCCTGACCAGAACCTCAGTTTTACCAGTCCTGTGCCCTATGCCGTTCTCCACGCGGCGCTTGCTTTGTAATAGGGACTGTCATTGTAGAAAAGGAATGGAATGCATGCTATCTGAACGAGTCTGTGAACTGAGATACAAGTTCAGCTGGTTCAGTGCATAATTTCAAATCTGCCGATTGCTCTGCAACTCATCACACCGTTGTTGGTTGTTCATTGTGCAGCTTCAACCCTTGTCCAGCAGAGCATGATCAAAGTGTGCCAGTCAGTGGTCACGAGAAGCCCTGTACTTTTGTTAAGTTGGTGTCCCACCTGTACGTATGTGCCAGCAGGATAAACCTTCAGAGTAGCCATGCAGCACAGAGAGGCAAAAAAGAGAGGCGTAACCTGCAGGATCTTATGCTTGGCATTTCTTATGAGGCATCACAAGAACAATACATACTCGGACCGACAGCAAATGGTAGCAAACCTTGCCAAACACGCAGTTGCGTGGGGCTCCATCCCAGAATTTGGATGAAGAAGGCACCAGGTTGCATGAAAAAGGCAGTCATCCTGCGCCTGTAAACCTCGATAAAACATCGACATGCTTGTTCCTGCGCAGTGGTACCTTCTGGCTGCCAAATACATTAAAGGTCCTTGCTATGCTATGATGCACTACACCCCCTTCCCTCCTCTCGCACTTGCACCTGGATTGGCACTCCGCCAGACAGTACCAGGCACACGCTGCCGCCCGCCGGGTATGCACTCACAAACTCACTTGCTTAAGCTCCCTGACCGTTAGCATCTGCACACAGCTAAAGCTGGCAATAGTTGCAGTCCGATTGTGATCTTGGACGCATCTAACCCCGAACATCAGCTGCCACGGCATTGATTCTTTTGGCAGCGTCAGGCCTCAAAGGTGCTGTTGACAAACATGCAAATAACAAAACCTCTGCAGCTCTTGAGCACATGCCCATAGTGCCATGTGTGTTACAAGCCAAATGACAGTCCCTGACAGTCAATTTGCCATGCCTCCTTGCTCCTGCAGCCTTATCTAGAGATTTCCAGTCGCCTCGGGTGACCATGCATACATGTCAGTGCCGGAGATGCTGGACTTGCACACTTTGTACTGTTTCATCGTGCCCCTTTGTGTCCGTTTGTTCCAATTAGTGATTGGAACTGGCTGGGTGTCACATGTCTGCTCACCACAGCACTTGACCAGCCAGACGACCAGAAGTCGGCCTTGCCGTCCTTACCCCATTCCGTTCCTTTTCTTGAATCAAGAGACAAGGTTTCCGGTCGGACAAAGCGCTCTGGCATCTGCACCAGACTGTGCATGATCGGCAACGTGGAGGTGCATCTTCGATGCCCGCCACTGCCATGACCGCATTCCGCCTTGAGCTGGGGTTATGTACAGTTTTGAAACCACATGCGTGTTGCTTGTATTCCGAATGGGCCCGGGAAAGAAATGCACTGACATGAGAAATCGATTGATGCTTTTCTCTACTTCAACATCCGAGGAAAGCGAGGATGCCGCGCCGCTTGACCTCCCCTCCCACCACCTCAACCGGTTGTGGAGTAAGCAAATTGGAGCTGATGTTGGAGCTCCCCGTCCCAGGTATTGCTCTCGCGGAGTTGTGAACTGATGGTGTCGGCGGCACGCTGGTTTGGCTGCCGCGGCCAGGGCCGTCCAAAGCCTTGCTTTTGAGGTTTCGAAACATGCGGGTTGGCAGCTGTAGCATGCCGCGCAGCAGGCCGGGACCATTGCCATCCTCCATCTGCGGTGCACAACGAAAAACATTTGCGTTCTGATTCGTGGGTGTCCAAACATGCTGCGTCCTTGTCCATGTACGAGCCTGTTCCGCTGACCGTTGCAGTGATGTTTTGACTGAGGCGCACATCCGTTATGTGAGGGCTGATTGCCTCGCCTTCAGTGTGCAAGGATCCACTGAGAACAGACTGCCCCGGCACGCTCACAAAATCAATGCAAGAATGCAAGCAAGACCAACAATCCCATGCGTGCAAGACGGCCAGACGCACCTCTTGGATGCTGGTAGTAGCTTGACTTTGTTTGTTGTTCTGCATCCAAATAGGCGTATTCCGGCCCAGCAAGGTGGTGTAGATAGTGCGATGAATATGATCCACTGCTGCAGTGATTCCGTCTTCCGCAAGCATCAGCTTGGCAAGCCTCAGGGCGGCCTGCTGCCGCCTGCAAGCACCAGGGTATCAGAAGAGCAGCCAGCACTTGTGACACACAATCAAGTGCATGTACAGTTCGCGATTCCAGCCGTACACTCAAGGGGTATTGAGGTGTAAGAGGTGTAATCACACACATGACAGCGCCCTTGAGGTTGACAGGTTGAAGCTCCTGATCGGTCAAGTCATAGGTGGTCTCACTCACGTGGGCAAAATCAACTCCTTGAGGGCGTCCACGATCTTTTCAGTGTTCAGGTTGTCGATTGGGACAGGTGCAGGCCCAGCACCCGCTAGCGCCACCGCCGCACCCCAGAAGGGTTGATCGCCAAAAAAGGGAACAATGAAGGTCGGTTTGCCTGCGCCAGCACTCCAAACGCGAGTCGGTTCTTGTACAGCGTTGCCGAAAGGGCACTGACCTTCTCTACTACCAAACATTACTTCGTCTGCCCGCTGAATTGGCACAGTGGCTGCAAGCCAAGGAATGGCATGTGTTGTCCGGCTTGACCAATGGGCAAGAGAAATGAGGAGAAATTACAGAGAAGAAATTACGAGAAATGAGAGAGATTACGTGCGTACCTGCCAAGAGACCCGCAGCTGTGGTGCCGGCACCGCCATGGTGTACCACAGCGCTGACACACTGGAACAGCCAGTCATGCGGCGCCGCGTCGATGAACAAGACGTCTGGCGGCGATTTCTTGCCAGGCTTGCCATCTGGCTGCGTGCCGTATTCAGCGCCCAGGCCGCCTGCAAAGTGCAAAGGTCAGAACAAATGATACACCAAGCACCACAACCTTCAAGGTCAATACACATGTAGGGCTGTCGACACATCGTCGCTAGCAAAACCAACACGGCAAGAGGGGAGAGTCATGGTCATCCTTCTCACCCCATCCACGCTGGATGATGGCGCGCAGGCCCGTTCGTTTCAGGGCTGCCAGGAAATGCTGAGTCAGCACTGCGGGCTGGTCCACCACCAGGCTGCCAAACCCGATATACACTGGCGGCGGGCCTGCAAGGCACATGCAAACCATGTATTCACTACGGAAAGGACGAAGCGGTGTCGGTAAAAATGGGCACAAGGTTTCAACAGCGCGGAGGGTGGCAAAGCCATGCAGAGCAGCAAGTGAACGGGAAATGAGGGGCAGTGCAAGTCAACCGACTTCAGTCTTGCTCACCTGCATCGAGAAATGCCTTCAGCTCCGCAGGGGGGTCATACGACGTGAGCTTCCGCAACTCCACACTGCAGAACCCCACCACCTCGCAATGCATGGGCCAGTCGGGCGGGCGGGGCACCAGGGACGGGCTCCAGATGTACGTGATAGGCACCTATGAGCCAGACCAGGTACTTCGGCATGAGCTTGGGTCTGGTAAGTTGTACGGTGCGTGCCATCTGTGCCAATGGCTTGAAGATGCCCTCTCGTGTAGCTTTCACACACAGTCGATTGTCATTTTCGTGCAGAATGGTCCAGAAGCACCAACTGGGCATGCAAAAATCGCATAAGTCTGACTTCTCCTTCTGATTGCATTAATTGCTATAACCAGTGGCAGACACAATCGGGCTCCCACCTGTGAGTAGTATATTGCGTGTGATGTGGTGTACTTGTTCCACGAGGGCAGGCCCAGCACCCGCTGCCTGAAGTCCTTCTGCATGCCGGCCATGCCCAGCCATGCAAGGTCCTCCATGGCAAAGTAAGACATCCAGTTCATCACCTCGCGCGCCTTGGAGTTCTGACCCGCACCCATGTTGGTGCGAATGCGAGCAAACGGCTGGGGAAACGCCTGCAAGCAAAAGAAGGCATGCACATGTTGACAGGGTGCTCAACACGCAGAAGAGCTGGGTTGGAGCAGGGGTTGGGATCAAGCCAGCTCGGAAGGGTGGACGCTCGCTGCACGTCCTGTTTGGCACGCCCGGTGCATGCACACTGATGGCAGGGTTGGCATTTTTGTCGCGAAAAGGAAGAGCCACCAAAGAGCTGCTCGTAGAGAGCAGTAGAGCTGCGGCTGAAGCTGGTGTTCAGTAGTCAGTGCTGAAGGATAAACACCCGCGTACACACTAGTAGCAGCCTCGACGCAACGCACACGAGACACATTTGGGCTGCCCAGAAGTGAGCTGCCCAGCCCTGCACATACCTTGGTGGGTGTCCATGGCATGGTGAACACGACATGCAGCGGGATGTTGAGCGCCTCGGCACAGTGCGTGTGGCCGTAGGAGGGAGGGTTGGCAACGATGGCGTCAGCACGGAACACCTGAAGGCAGCACTTGCAGCACGTGTGTGAGAAAGCCAGACGGGGTCACAGTCTAAATTAATGTCGAACAGTCCAACACATACCCTTACCATGCTCTAGGCATGTGATGGAACTCTACAGCAAACCCTCTTCTTTCTGACATTCTTCGCACCTTATCAGGTCGCTTGGGGTCTGGCGCTGTGCATGCGCCCCATGTGGAGTACAGGATCTCGCGCACCTGGACAAAAACACATGGGCACAAGCAGGTTGACGAAGCCGGCAGGCAAGCACATACACGCGTAATGTGCACAGAGACGCAGGCAGGTTGACACAGCTTGCAGGCAGTCACGATGATAAGTAAACCCCGGTCACAGCTGCAGGACACAGTGCCATTCAAGTAGGTGTTAGCATGGTTCTCCAACAGGTCTGGCGAAACAATATCACCAGCACAGGTGGTTTGTCTACACACAAGTCATGACCACCGTGATAATTACCGTAATGTTCATAAAATTTGGTGATTATCTTGGTGACGGGGTCGTCACCAATTGTCGATTTTCTAACTTTGGTCCCGTTCCGTCACCAAATGTAGAACAAAATACCAGGTCGGCCTTCAAATCGTCACCAAAATCGGTCACACAGCATGAACATGACACATGCTTTGCCCTCGACATGCGCACCGGCATCACGTCTGTGTGGTCGGTAACCCTGCAATGACTGGGAATGCTCTGTTGCTTTGGCAACGCCCCATGTCATTCCTAAGGATTTCACTTGTTTCATCACCAAATCGAATTGTTTTCCGCCCTTGCGGGCTGCCCGTCACCAAGTGTAAAACAGGTTGACAAGTCTGGCCACCAGCCGTCAACAAACATAGAACGGAGTTCCGGGTTGAAACCGGTTTTTTGGCCGTCGCCAAATTTTGTGATCACCAAATTTTATGAACATTTTTTTTACAGTATCATCTTTGTACTGTGCAACGTCTGCACACGTGTTATGTTGCCATGCATGGGGGAGTCCCGCTCACCTGCTCGCGCTGCTGCAGCGCCTCCGCCAGGTTCCATCCCGGCATAATGCCCCGGTGCTTGACCACAAACTCGCTGAGCACCTTGGGGTCGCCGCCCAGAGGGTAGAACTCAAGGCCAAAGCCAGTCACGAACTGCAAAAACACCATGTCCAGTTCACGGCATTGTGGTGACGGACATGTAACAGGGGCATACTGTGAGTAGAAGCAGCTCGGGATGGATGGCAAAGCCTATAACAGCCGCAGGCTCCTGTAGTGGGACTATTCAGCGTACCAAGGTCACTGTAGCTCAGAAGGTGTGTAAGCATAACCGTGTCACCAGGCAGCACAACTGGGTCGCCGCAGCTTGAAAGTTTACATAGCCGAATTCGCTACGAACACCCAATCATTTGATGGATCACCTCGCGGTACACGGCATGTGATGCAATGCGCACTCGGTGGCCAAACGCTTGGAGCTTGAGGCCAATGCCCACAAAGGGCTGCACGTCTCCACGCGTGCCCACAACCTGCAGCGCGATTGCAGGCAGGCAGGGTGTCGTACAGAAGCTTGACCGGGCCACAGTGACCCTTCACCAGTGGAGCGGGGCCTCGCGTGACTCAGACTGGTACAACACACCGTGTGGATAGTCTACTGTCATGAGTTGTACTGCCGCAGCTGACAATACCCAGTGACTGTATCTAGCTTCCGTCCTCATGGCTAGCGCCCCAGGTTGCGGCCAGGCCCTAAGGATGTGCACTACTTGACCTCCGAACAGGGCCCACCGGGCCGCTAGCACCTCTTTGTAATTGTTATTCTAGCACTCAGTTCCGACCCCTTCGATGGTCTATATCACACTTGCGACCTCAAAACCCCAACAAATGATTCCGGTCCAGTGCTTACCAGGATAGCTATATTGAGGCTCTTGAAGCGTCCTTGTTGGAACCCAAGCTGAATGGTGGCTGTCAGTTGGTCCTTCACTGATTGCAGCCTCTGCAACAGCCTTATGCTGGCAGTTTTCTCATCCTGGTTTGCTTCCGACCTAATTTCCATGCGCTTGTGTGTCGGGAGCGGCGGCTCGGGAATGGGTGGTGCACTCGGGACTGGCCCTTTGGCCGCTTCCTTGCTGGGCGAAGCTCTTGGCGGTTTTGCGCCTGACGGCCCAGCTGCTGACGGTTCCGGTTTTGACGGCTCCGGAGCAGGAGTTGCGGCTGCTGCGCATGGCCCTGCCTCGGGCGTTGGCGCAACATCAGGCTGCGCCGCAAGGGCTGGCAAAACAACGGGCTGTGCGGAGGAGGGGTGGGCGGCCCCGGCACTGGCCGGCCGTGCTGACGCTCGTTCATCCTCCTCCGTCACCGTTTCCAATGTGACCCTAGTGCCAGCTGACGTGTCGCTGGGCAAGGGTGTGGGGCCCAAGGCTGCTTCCTCATCGGTCATGGCCTGTGCTGTAAAGCTTGCGTCGGTTTCTGTCACGTCAGCATCAGCACCACCGGGTGCGGTCAGTACGGCAGGAGCAGTTCCGTTTAGCTGCTGCTGCTGCTGCAAGTCGGTGCGGTCTGGTCGCATGCTTGCGTGCATTCGGTTGAAGGCTTCAACCTCCCTTGCCACCATGTCTTCGAACTCTGAGGTGGTTTTGTTGTTCTGCTCAGACATGAGCGTGCCGATGGCATTGTGCAGCCGCTCGATTGATTCATCGTCGACTGCACCTTCAAGGTCATCAAAGGCTAGGGCGACGCCACCATCAGCAGTCACCTGCAAGCACAGCCAGACGTTTTTGCTCTTGGAACCAAGGGTACGTCAGCTCGTTTGATTAGCTAGCGCTAGCTGCCGGCTAGCTCAAAACTATGACTCAGCGGAGCATTTCTCTGTTGTCCAACAATCATCTGTGCGCTGTGCCTAGCTGTCAGTGTTGGGAGAGGAGGTGTATGCATACGAGAATTAATATCAGCCTGCTGAGCACACTAGCAGTCCAGACAATTGATGGGATATGTACACAGGACAAGTTACCACATGAATACTAGCTCAATGTAGCATGTCAGCACGTACAGCTGCCCAAGCGTTACCTGCTGAAAGTGGTAGGTCGCCATCAGTGCATTGTGGCCTGAATCGCCTCCATCGGTAAGAGTAGGTGAGTCGTCTGGCTCTATCCTAGCTGCACTGAATGATGCTGACTTTTTAACAGCACTATTGGTACCGCTGTTGCGCCTTGGCTCATTCCGTTCCTCTTTGTGTGGGTAAGCCTGTGTGAGGTAAGGGGTGTCTGGGGCTGTGTTGAAGCCAGCCACAGGCAGTGTGAGGTCACTGCTCGACCCATTGAACCCTGAGTTGGGAAGCAGAGACTGCAAGTAGTCTTCAACACCGACAGCTGGAGGACGTTTTGTAGAACTAAGACGAGACAATTGGCTGGGGCCCCCTGAAGGTGTGCTGTTGAGTTGACCGGGAAGGCTCGAACTGGGGCTGGTCGTGCCATTGGAACGCCTCGCGGTTGCGCATACAGACTCTGATCTGATCATCATCCGTGTCTGGTTGAAGAAACCTCCTTGTTGGTAGTCGGAACCTTGAGCCTGCACACCGGACATGCATGAGTAGAAGTCATGCATGCATGGAGCACATCATGGAGAGGTCTCGCGGTGAACAAGGTGCGCTCCAGGCAGTTGCAGATTGATCACATGGAATGGGAATGGCAACTACTGCGAATGGCATAGGTAATGCGCCTCAATCCCATCAGCTGCACGAGTACCGCTGAAATCTGCTGTGCATCAGGCGCGGCGCCGCTCACCAGCAAAGGGGTATCGGCACGCTCGATGCATTGTGATATCTGCGGATGTACTTCCTGTTCGCTTGGCGCGCTGAAAGGGGAAGCAATCTCAGGCGTAGGGTCCGCCATTGCCTTGCCCTTAAACTCCAGCCCAGACAAGGTGAGAACCTTGAGTTGTGATGCTGACCGCGAAGCTTGCTTGAATCCAATCTACGCCAGCTGTGACACGACTCGTCCCAGGAACCCTTGTACGGGAAGCACTATTCCGGGTTCAATATGAACTATATTATCATTGATTCGTCGCTGCATCTTGCGAATTATCCTGCCTTCACGGCATGACTCATGGCAGAGCACCCATCAAAGCGGTACGACAGGATAAACTTCAACAGCTGGACGTCTGCACAGCTGCGGATTAGTGAGAGAGACCTAATTCTTAGTGTGTTCAGGGGCCTGTCAAACCAAACTGAAATCGGTCATTGCTGCTGCGAAAACTGCAATGGCCAAGGCATGCAACCACCAACTGCCAGTTGTGAATGGAAAGTCAACTGCGATTTCCGTATTGCCATGGCCATGAAGGCTCCATGGCCATGAACGTGTGCAACACGGGAATAGGAGGATGACAGTGCAAGCCTCAGTTGCCTATCAGGGCTTGTCGAAGGACCAATGCATGCATGCTAGAACCTCTAATGCTGCTCAAGGTTGCTGAAACCTCTAGTATGACAGTGATGGAATGTGATGGGAAGCACCTGTCGTGCCTGCTGCCCCCTGATGGTACAATTGGCCTCGATGGTTGCGGAACCAGTGGTGCTGGTGCCACTGGTGCCGCTGGAACCGGCACCGGTTCGAGGAGCAACGGTCCCGCAGCCCCAGCCCGCACCGCGCCACCCCCGTGCCCCTGCCACAACAGCAAGCGCAGCAGGCCATGGAGCATCAGGGACTGGAGCCCATCAGATTGAGCTGCAGAGCAAGCGCTGAACGACTCTGCAGGGACGTGCAGGGTTGGGACGAAGGATACAATCAGACACTCACAGACTGCAGGACACACATGTCACAGTGGTTTCTTCTACTGTTTCCTTGTCCTGACTCAGCAAACCTTGGGGGTCTCAACATGCAGCTTGTGCACAGACAACACACCTACGTGATCAAAATGTTAGCAGTGATTTTTCTGATCGCCCTGGGCAGTGCCCAGGCCGCCCTCGTCCTTCACCAAAACCCTGATGGCACCGCCAAAGCCAGCAGGCTGGCCCGGAGTGGCTACAAGCCCAGCGGCGAGTTTGTCGAACTCATGTGAGTGGAGCTGTTCCGAAAGCTGCAACACAGGGAGCCCCTGTGATGGCCGGAGATATCGCTCGGGGTGATGCCAAGTCATCTTACAGGCTTTGGCCAGGACGCCTGTTGTTATGATTGTTTTCTCGTCCTTGGCTCCCTGATTCATGTCAGAATTGTCCGAGTTGGATAACGGCTATCGGCTGCAAACACAAAGATTGCGGTGGTCCTGGCGGTGTGGGGATACTGTTTGTGGGCAGGGCGCGCCGCTCACACCGACTGACAGGCGATGGCGGGCAACGGCTCTCCGTGTTGCCCGCCGCTTTTTTTGCTTTCAAAAGTCTTCTGGTACTTCTACAGCAGAGCCTCCTGCACGGTGCATGAGCCGCCACTCTTCCGTTTATCGTGTTGCTGTGTCATGCTGACCACCGTTTGCTTTGCTCCTAGCTCATGCATGTCTTGGCCTGTCATGGCTGATCCGCTTCTTCGTGTTGCGCAGCAAGACGCCTCGCCCTCACACGTATTTGGCGCCAAAAGACTTGCCCTCTTATTGGGACTGGTGAGTCAGCCCTGCATGCGGGGAAGGCCTGATTTGAGCATCACTGTGCATTTCAGCGGGCATATGGTTGACTGTATGTATGCACAGCATGTCTGGGACAGAACTTGATATTGTGATGCACAAAGCTTCTAGCCACAGAGTCAGACAAGTCAGTCCTGCGGCATAGGCATAGGTTCGCCTGGGCTGGTGCCTGATTGCCATCGCCCCAGTGTGCATGCAACAGAAGCACAAGTGTATGACGCTCTGGCTGAACACAGCACAGCTACCACTTATCTTGACATCATCTCGCACTTTGTCACAATAATTCGCCCTAGTTCACCCAATAGCTGTTGGTTCTATTACTGATTTTGCAGGCGCAATGTCACCTTGCCCGGCGATTCGTCCTCCACCAACATGCTCAGCTACACACGCAACCAGCACATTCCTGTGGTAAGTCGGTCGCCCTGTGATGCGCATGCCCAAGTGGCCGGTAGATGCCCCACGCCATTCATCCTCGCAGTGCTCCATACTTGCCTACAAACTAGACCGTAAGGAATCGCAAACATGCCGACCTGTTTTGCTGCTCCTCAGACGTTTACAGTTGCTGCCTGTGCACCTCTGCCACCCCACATGTGTGCTGCTCCTGACACACTCCTCTCCTGCAGTACTGTGGCTCTTGCTGGGCACATGGTGCGACCTCCTCCCTGGCAGATCGCAGCAACATCATGCGTAAGGTGATCATAAGGGCTGCAGGGGTCGACACGAGGCAGCTGTCAACCAGACTCGGGATTCTGCTTGGACATGGACAGTTGAGAGTCACATCATCTCAAGCAGAGCCACATCTCCTGCAGGCAACCTACCACCGAAAAACCAAGATTTCCAGGCGCCATGGGTCATGTCAGTTATTGACATCACGACTGTCTACAAACGTGATGCCAAGCTTACGCATGCAGTACAATCTGTGCACGCCATGGCTTGTTGGCTGCAGGGTGCCTGGCCCTCAGCTTCCCTGTCCGTTCAGAACGTTATTGATTGCGGCGAGGCCGGCAGCTGCAACGGTGGAGACGACAAGCTGGTGTACATGTACGCAGCAAAGTACGGCATCCCTCCAGACACATGCAACCTGTATGTGGCACAGAACCAGAAGGTGAGGCTTGTTGTACGTCAAAGGCGATGCACAACGCATGATGTGGGTCTCCGATGTTGACCTATTCAACCTCTGCATCACCTTTGCATGGCAACAAACACGAAGGCATCAAGTACCAAGTGCTGGCCGTGCATCACTCGCAAACAAAGTCTCGTTCACCAATTGCATATGGAGTATGATCGCATCTTACATCTGCGCGATTCCGTTGCTTCAGTGCGGCAACAAGGAGCAGTGCTTCACCTGCTGGCCCGGCGAGGCGCACGGCGGGTGCGCCCCCGTGTACGACTACAAGCGGCTGGTGGTCTCGGAGCACGGCACGCTGTCGGGCCGCGAGCAGATGAAGGCTGAGATATTCGCACGTGGCCCCATCAGCTGCGGCATCAAGGCCACAGACAACATGGACCTTTACAAGGGTGCGAGCCGGGGAAGGCATGGGTGCAACCGTGCAACCAACTGCATTGTGTGCGGGCTGTGGGCGGTGCGCCTACCACTTCACAGCCTGTATCTTGCGGATTTGAGGCGTTTTACATGCTTCCCTTCATCTTCCAACGTATTGTGATACCTCGTGCTTATCAACTCGTTCAACTGAGACATTGCACATGCTCCAACTGCCATTTAAACGCGCTTTGTGCCCATCCATTGGCTCCCGTATACCAAATGCGTTTCACTCTTGTCGTTTGCCCTCCTGCAGCCGGTGTGTACGCTGAGTACGACACCAGCCCCATGATCAACCATGTCATCTCAGTGGTGGGCTGGGGCGTGGAGGACGGCATTGAATACTGGATCATCCGCAACTCCGTGAGTCCTGCAATCCATAGCCCTGCTGCAGCCAACAAGGATGCCATATTCACTGCAGCAGCAGGCACAAGGCACATGAAGGCGTGAGTTCAACAGCTTAAACCCTGTTTCCCGGACGATTTTTTCCCAACACATAGACGAATTGGCTGCAATAGCATTCAACTGTCGTTGTTAGGTGGCCCCGGATTTTTCCATCACAGTTGGCTTGCACCTCCCTGGTCCTGTTTGCAGTGGGGCGAGCCTTGGGGCGAGGACGGCTTCATGCGGCTGGTCACCAGCGCGTATGACGGCGGTCACGGTGCCGACTATAACCTGGCGGTGGAGACGGACTGCGCCTTTGGCGTGGTGGAGGGATGGGTGAGCGGGGCAGGCCGCCAGCAAAGCACAACCTATCAGCGGCACAACCACACCTGCATGGATAGAGATGCGAGCTGTGCTCCTGAAACCAGCGTCCCGTCTGTTGAACGCTTTTGCATTTGCACATTCGTTTCTCTGTGCCCTGTATCTGCCATCCACCCTGTAGCGCAGCCCTCTTGACAAGAACATGTGGCATCAACGACAGGTGGCACAGTATTCAACTGATCCCATTCATTGTGATGAAATAGAGTCTGTTCCATTGTCTTGACAGGTTCCCGCTGCCGAGCTAGGGTTCTGCCCCCCTGAGGACGAGGCCTTGTCCGCCCTGACAGAGGGCAAGCACAGCAAGTGCAAGAAGGGCGAGCGCACGCACCGTGCCGCGGGCTCGCATGGCATCCTGACCGGCGCTACCCGCCAGGACAAGCTGGTCATGGGCAGCTCCAAGGGCACGGTCAGGAAGCTGCAAAACGCTAGGGCACGCTCGACAACGATATAGGCCTGGTGTGCACTGGTGGTGTTGCCACTGGGCTGGAGGTGGGTGTAGCTCGCAGCCCGTGCATGTGGCACATCACAAGTGACGCCCATTCACACTCTGGATGCGCCACACATGTCGGTATTGAGATCCCAGAAAACTGGAAAGTCGTCAGGCGTTGGTGCAGGAGGTATTTGCTTGTGAGCCGTTTGGTGCTGTGATTCCATGCACGACACTGTGAAGGCTTCTGCAGAGAACTCACCTGTCTGTTAGAGGTGCCAATGCCACCAACACCAATGCCACCAACCTCGCGGGTGAGAACTTGAAGTGATTAATCATCTCTTAACCTCTCTCAACCACCTGTCACAATTGCCCATAAGTGGACCCTCTACCTTGGAGCAGATTTGATGGTTTAACCTGTGACAGCCACGAGAAGGACTGGCTGACCGAGGAGGCTGTATGTATGATATGTACTGGATTATTCGGGTCCGCACATTGGCAATCACAGCTGTGTGGCTGTGCCAATGATACGCGATGCGAGGGACGTGAGCGTCTCGGATGGGCATTTCTGGCTTCTCAACACCGCCTGCGCATGTCCAGTCTGTTGCCATGCCTGCTTATTCCTTTATGTTTCTGAGCCAACAACATGCTTGTTGGCAGTTCTGGTGTTTCCAGCTATGCCTCACACTCTTCGCTACTCAGCGTGTTCTTGTTACCGACCTGCTTGTACAAGCAACCTGCCATTCAACATGTATGTATCAACAGCTGCTGTTCGCCTTGTTACTAGTTTGCTGGTATGCTGTAGTTTGCTGTGCACGAGTCGGCTGTCTCCTGCCAGACCGTGTGAGTGCTTATGCTTGGTTCTGTCAGCTCGACATGATGCAGAAAGAGATGAACCCTGTACAGACGGACTATCCAAGCTGGATCGGAGGTACGTTCTGCTGATGGTACCATCCTTGTGGAGGAGTGACTGTTATGGCAAGATTGTTGAGCTTGCCGTGGCATTTGGATCGTTTTTAGTCATTTACTCATGGCAGGGTCTATTTTCTGATGAGAGCCTGTTTTAATATAGCCAGGACGCGTGTGGGTGGTTCAGTTGGGAGCCGAAAGTTTGCTTTCTTGTGACGTCCTGACGCATCACCTTCTGCTTGGGTTTCGAACTGTTTTACGTGGTTCTCGTACCTTGGGCCTGCTAGTCAGTGTGTCTGTTAACATTATGGTATCGCCGATGACAGTGAGGCTACACGGCGTCTCGGACGGTGGCGCAAATGCATCACGTGATGGGACAACATGGAGCACCATGGCCTCTCCGCTTCGTATCAGGTTACTAGGCTGGTTGGGTATGTGTGCAATAGATGCTAGTGCAGATGCAGACAGGCTCTTCAGAACAAACTTTCGACATAGCAAAGGTGCTGAAGAGAGCCACATGAAAGCCCGTGCGGTGACAGCAACATATTGAGCTTGCCGGCTTTGTTTTGAACAAGTCGTACGTATGTGGTCCTCAGAACACATCTGGGCGCTTCAGCTTCAGTATCAGGCCTGCCATGTACGCGAAATCACTTGGACTTTGTCCATAACTCACAATGCAAGTTTGCTAGCCTGGCACACCAAGCACGAAGACTTCCAACTGGCGCAAGTTTAGACAAGAATAATCAAAGCTTCAGGTAAAAGGTTTGCGCTCCTGCCTCATTTGACACAGTCCGTAACGTGCACGAACAACGTAGAATGCACGAACAACGTAGAATGCACGAACAACGTGGATACATGTCTGTATCACTCCTAACTTGCTACCGTGCACAGGCATGCTATGAAGCCTTAATCAGAGTCGATTTCAATTACAATCCTCTCCTGTGGGGCACGGCCCGGTGCAGCTGCTGCACGTGGTGCCACTACAGGCGGCCGGTAGGCAACAGGCAATGGCGGCGGCGGTGCCACAACCTGCCCCGCTCCTGACCCCGAGTGCGCCGCTGCAAGTGGCGAGTGTGGTGGTGCTGCATTCGTTCGTGCTTGCGGTAAGCCATTAGCTACAGGGGGCAGTGGAGGCTGGTGCAAGGATCGTGCTGGCTGCATAGCCTGAACACTGATGGTGGGACCCGAGGGCCCCTGAACCACGGTGACGCCCAAATTGCGGGGGCTGACACCTGACATTGAATGCTGCGCGTTCTGCAATGTACCACTCCCACCACCACCTGGCACGTGCAAGCGTGGTGGTGGCTGAGTGGGTGGCAGACCAGTGGCTCCGCCATTGCTCGCCGCTCGAGCTGCGGCCACAGCCTGTGCAGGCACGTTGATTCTAAACCGCATTCCACCGTCGCTGCCTGCCTGTGGCTGCCCTTGGTGTGAACTGCTGTGGCCGCTGCGATTGCTGCTGCTGCCAGCATACGTCCCCGCGGCCGCCTGTGCAGGTGCACGGATTGCTGGCATGGGCACTGCCTGCGGGGCCGAAGGCCCTCCCGTAGGCGCTGCGATTGCACGGCGCTTGGTGGCCCTGGTTGCCTCATCATCACTTGAGTCCAGGAGCTCAATGACCTCTGTGGGAGCTTGGCCTCGCTTGACAGCCGCCGCTGCCTTGCGCAGTTCTTCCATCTCATCCTCACTCTCATCATCAGGATGGTTCACACCGTTCCTGCAAAAGTGCAAACGAGACTGATGTGATGTGAGCAATGTGAATGCAAGAGCTACAGTTCTAATCCCGCGCACTGTGGGACACGCAAGATGATCGCAGGCTGGCAGGTTCGTCCTCACCAGCTACTGTGCAAACACTCCTGTGAGACTCTTGTGGTCGGCAGCAGCCAGCAGTTGACCACCACAACGTCACTGCGTGGGTAGTTGCAAATCACGCCTGCCTGGCCAGCAGCCATACTTGTCCTAGCATGAGGAGGTTCAAGGGCTGTTATGCAGTGGTTATGGGTGCACCGGTATGGATGCAGCGGTACAGGAACACCAGGCCAGTGAGTGAAGTGCAAACTGTGCTTGATGAGCAAACAAGCAGGTACCTGTCAGATGGCCGCCTCATCACAAGAGGAACACCGTCCATGGTCTGTGGATAGCTGCCAGGCCTGCAGAGTGTTGATAAGGCAGACTGAGGTCGCCAGCTGCCGCACTCACCCATTCTGCAGCCCTGGTTCTGGCTTGATGAACGGATGTGGCGCCATGCCGACGTCATACCACATGCTCGCGTCCCTTGCACTGCCTGACGGCCGCCACTTGGCATCAGGAGCGATCTCCACCTCGTTCATGTCAGGCAATGCCTCCAGGCCGGATAGGAGAGTCACCATGTAAGTGTCAACTTGCAGGTTTTGGATGCAGGAGTTCCGCATACTGCAGGCGCAACAGGGCAACGACCATGTGTTTCGTATATGCATTTGGCGCTGAGGCAGGGCAACGGCAAGGGTCCAATCGGTACTTACACTCGATCATACAAGCAGGTTTTTGTATCTCACCTAGTAGCCAGTCACGGCATATGGTTGTTAAGCACACGAACACCAGCTCAAATAATTTTGCTGTCACTAGTATACTAGTACAACAGAACAACACTGGAGGTAGCACACGGTTGAGCCAGCTCATCATTTCGCTGTGTATGCCTGGTGGTGACCAAGGGCATCACGTCTTTCCTTGCTGGCCTTGCAAGCACTACCCGCTGCTCACCTGTGAGGGCTCTGCTCACCTGTGAGGGCTCTGCTCACCTGTGAGGGCGCTGCTCACCTGTGAGGGCGCTGCTCACCTGTGAGGGCGCTGCTCACCTGTGAGGGCACTGCTCACCTGTGAGGGCACTGCCACCTCCTAGAGCGCTCCACCATGGACATGAACGAGTCGAGGTCGAAGCACGACATGCCAGGCACGTCCACAAAGCGTGCGGGCGTCCTGATGCGGGCGCCGCTCAGCGGGCAGCGCAGCGACTGGATGGTGTGCGTCACCTGGAGCTCGTCCTCGTCGTTGCCACCATGGCCCAACTGCACCACAGAGCACACGTGTGAGGCTGAGTGACAGTACGCAAGTTGCGAATGCGTGTGTATGGGACCACAAACGCACATGTGCATGCCTACAGCAAGCAAGATGCAAACGAGTGTCGTGGCACTTGCCTCGTGCTACGCGTTTGTGCGCAACAGAGTCAATAAAATACATGTGGTAAAAAGCAAACAAGACTGCCACATCACACGTGGAATCAATCAGTTCAACATCGTAAGTCTACGGTAAGCAAACTGTGCGGTCGTGGCCCCTGCCTGCTGCTACGCACTTTGGCCGCGTGCCCCCTGCTGCTCCTGCCACCATGTGAAGTTACTGGCCTGCTAATTGCGCACAGCAGGCAAGCCTTGCCTGTGCCCCGGGGTCGCCTGCGCACCTGCTTCCTG
>QAXH01005833.1:29625-42284 GCA_004335635.1 Chloromonas sp. AAM2
CGCCTGCGCACCTGCTTCCTGATGCGGTCTGTCGCCTGCGCACCTGCTTCCTGATGCGGTCTGTCGCCTCAGCCAGCGTCTCACGTGGCTTCATCAGATTCTTGACCTCATTGACAGTTCGCAACTTGGCAACCTGAACCAATACGTCAAAAACACGTCTAACTCTCCATCCAGTAGTCTGATGGCCAACCACAAGCTGAGTAAATCAGACATGATATGAACATAAACGTCTGTAAAACCAGTCTGACAATTTTATGCGACCACTGCTGTCAGGCGTCCACTGCTGCGTATTCCCACCTGTAACATGACGACAAAGCTGCCATTGTCCACCGCAGAAATCGACACCCTGTTGGGCTTGCCTGTGGCTGGCGGCAGAGGAAAGAGGGCGGAAATGAATGCTTCACAGAACCTTGGTAAGGCACTTGCATGCCACAACCATCAAACGCTCCACAAGCCAGACAGGTGCTGAGGAGCTCACATCTATGCAAAACGTCAGGCCATTTTGTTGTGCGGCCGGCCCATTTTTAAGACAGCCCATGGTCCGAAAAGCACGAGACGAACCATGCGAATGCATGAAACGTGCACACAAGACGAACCATGCGAATGCATGTGACGTGCACACAAGCCGCTACCTGCAACAAAGCAACATGAGCAATATTGTAGACCCTGTAGCAGGCCAGCCCCTGCTCATTTGCATGCTGCAACTGCAACGCAGCACGCACCTGGTGGGTTGCACAGGACGCTGATGTTAGCCGCCTCATCCCGCTGGTTGGCGCCTATCTTGGTGTGCGACCCGCGGCTGTACACGCGGTACTGGCTGCCATTGACGCGCACATCACACAGCGTGGGCCAGTGGTAACGGAAAGTAACAGTGTCGTTGAGCTGGAGGCACGTGAGCTGCAGGAACGGTACAGCAGGTCATAAAAGAGCGGCCACGTGAAGTCAAGATGGACATAAAAAGCAGGCTCCATGTGATAGTGACAGAAGCGGACTGTCGCTCACATGTCCCTTCTAATGCGTTACTCATAAATCACACCATACTCTGGTGCCAGCCAGATGCACCGCTGATTGCAACCCTGGACCCACCAGTCAGCTTTTTGAACGTATCACGCCGCGATACACAACGGCTCCCAGTGCATGCTTGAAACTCAACGAACGCGAGCACTCCGCATGCACCCACACACCTGCAGGCGATACTGATCTGACCGTTTCTTGAACAGCTCATACGCGGTCTGGCTGACTGCAAAGGCGCGCTCCATGCTCAGCATCGTCTCCATCTTAGTGCCACACTGCAAGGGAAGATCAACACAGGAAGCAAACTTGTCATACAAAACTGAATTTCATTGCCCTAAGCAATAGGAGCTCTCCCTTAGCTGAGCAGTGATGGGGTAGCAGGTGCAGAAACCCCACGGCAATCAACCCTTTCCTTAGTATTGTACACGTAGGTTCACCAAAATGCCTAGTAGTTAAGAGTAGCTGTCAAGCCAACCTGCTCACCTGTGCTGACTTGCCAATGGATGATAGCTTGGCTGGCAGCATGGGTGTGCCCAGATCCTTCTGAATCTCCCAGAAGGGATCGCAGCGCTCGGCGCGACAGAACTCACACCTGGGTTTGAAGCCAGGCGATTTTGAAAGGAAATTGAACTGACCACCAAGCAGTCCTTTGCACTGCGAGTAGACTGATGTTGCACGTAAGCCTTGAGCCATCTTCTGTTCGGCTTGTCGGACGATACAGATATGAAAAGATACGCATTCAGTCACTCACCAGTGCGGTGCCCGGCGCTGGCCGGGGGGCAAGGGCGGCAGGGCGAGGCAGTCGGCATGCTGCCAGACCTGGCATGCCGTGCACTGCACCATCTCGCCCCGGTCATGTGTGGAGCTACACACACAACGGACTGTACGCCCGGGCCGCCCCTGCATGGCAGGTCATGGCCCAAAGCTGAGGCACACTCAAATGGATAAGCGGAATGACATCCAAACCAGGGCTAACCAGGTTGTGATGCAACACCCACAAATGCATCAGCGGAATAGTAATACATGCATCAAGAAACCAGGGGACACTAGCCACAACAATGCACTGAGAACAGCACGAATCAGCATGATGCAATTCTCACCGTTGGAGGCACTTGGGGATATACGTGAGCCAGCGGGGCTGCTGCTGCTGCTGCTGCGACAGGCGGGGCAGGAGCGGGTGCGGCTGAAGCTACAGAAAGGTTGTGCAGCAGTGCTGGGCGCCCTCCATCCTTGAGCACTCTCTGATAGCACTCCTCGATCAATCGAGCTGCCAAATCCAGTCTATTAGTGTTCTGAGCAGTTTGCGCTAGAGCGCTGCAGACAAAGCAGCACACGAGGTGGTCACAAGGATTGCGAAGAGTGGCATGCAAGGCCAGCGCAATGAGCTAGGGTGAGCATGTGCTTTGCAAAGCTGGCGCTGGAGCTGCAACTGAGCAGAAGGTAAGGCTGTGGCAGGAGTACCACATTGCAGCTTGCCGCTTATCAGGCAAGATCGTACCTGGCTTCCTCAACTGCGTGTGTCAAACGGTTGATGAGTTCTTGTTTTCGACCTGCCTTACGAAGGCCAAGCCTGTCCAAGCATTCGTGTAACTCTTTGATCCGAAGTCCTTCGATTAATGCCTGCAACACAAGTTGCAGCCATCAGGAGCATTTGATGGGACATCAGACCGCTGCAAACGCCCATGTCGGGTCGGAGGCCATGGCTGAGCACGCCGTGGATACGATCATGGAGTGCATGGCTGTCATGCAAGGGTGAGAACCACATGGCACAGTCATCCTTGTCCCTTCACCAACCTTCGCCCTGGCAGCAACCTGAGCGCTCATGAACAGCCGCCTTGGTCAGTGCTGATCCAAGGACCCTGGCGTCACAGCATCGCTACAAATTGGTTCAAAAACTGAAGGACACCTCCAAGTGCTCCACACGTGCGCAATCCCAGTATATACGCAACTCAGTAGCGCCCAAGACTGCTGTTAGTTGCTCAAGCCTGCCAAAACGAGGCGTCTCCTGCGCCTTGCTTGCACAGCAGGTGTGGCTGGCAAGTCTGTTCTTGAAGAGCCAGGTCGCGAGGCTTGTGCGATGCTGCTTTGTCGATCCTGGCAACCAGGACGGTAGAATTGGAACTGCGCCGTCCAGAAACCGGTAGAACCCTAATTCGAGTTTCGGAGCGCCTGGTACAGCTGCGCTGAGCGCGTGTTCGAGTTTCAGGGATACAGCACGGTAGTGCAGGGGCCTTAAGTGCCAAGTAGGGAGTTGCTGCAGTTACTCGGTCAAAAGATCGCAGAGGTAGGCAGGGTGGGGTTAGCCTCAAGGTGTGGAGGTTCAACGGGCAAAGGTTGAAAGTCTCCAAAGGCTGGGCGGCCTGGTGCCATGCATCTTGACAGATTGGTTAGTTGCACGTGGCCGCCCTCGTGGGGCGGCATCGGCGAGGCTGGCGTGGATGGGATGGGTGCGTTGGTCTGATCATCAGTGTGTGTGCTGGCGTGCTCCTGCAGTACAACCCCACGACTGCTGATGGCGTCGTTAACGTCCACAAGTGGCTCCTGCCCCTGCCTAACCCGTGGGGGACGGAGGAGCAGGTCATTGAATGTGCGCGCTAGCTTCTCGGCTCCAAACAACAACAATGTGGGCTCCAGCAAGCCCAAAGGCTGGGACAGGCCCTGGATTCAAGCCAACAACCAGCCGCTATTGGCTCCACGCACAGCAGACATGCAGGGCGATCCATTTGGTATGCTTCTCAGACAGCGCACGATCTTCATGGGGGGCGAAGTGGAGGATTTCTCGGCGGACGCCCTCATCAGCCAGCTGCTCCTTCTCGACTCCCAAGATCCCACCAAGGACATCAAGCTGTTCATCAACTCCCCAGGTGCTCAATGTGCATCTGCATCTGATCTTATGAATCCGCAATTGCCCCTGACTGACCTGTGAGAAGAGAGCTGCCCTGAGCCTGCCCGTTCATGCATGCATGGCTTGTCCATTCCCAGGTGGCTCGGTCACAGCAGGCATGGGCATCTATGACGCCATGCTTTTGTGCCGGGCCGATGTCCAGACCTTCTGCTTCGGCCTGGCAGCGTCCATGGGTGCTTTCCTGCTAGGTGCTGGCAAGCGTGGCAAGCGCCACAGCATGCCCAACTCACGCATTATGATCCACCAGCCTCTGGGTGGCGCAAGCGGCCAGGCAGTGGACATCGAGATTCAGGTGTGATAGCATGCATGCTCATGTCTGACAGATCTCATGGAGGCACGCAGCTCATGGATGCATGGAGAAGCAGAAAGGGTCGTCCAGAAACAGCACGTGCAGATATGTTGGGCAGCGCATGCCCACTAGAGCAGGGTGTGTGTGGATCTGACGTGACATGGTGAAGGGTTTAACAGCAGATGTTAGGTCGCGTCTAGCAAGCTGGCGTGTCAGCAACACCAGTTTGAAACACACAGACATCTATGTGCATTGCAACCACAGCCTCAGTGCATTGGATGTGGCACGTTGCTGCCGCTGTGCGCATGATATGTCCAACAATCGACACGTAGAGGCATCGGCAGTCACCGCTCGTCGTGGCAACAGCCATCCTGTCGTGTGTGATACTGCTGACATACCCTGTTGAACGCTAGGCATGAACAAGGCATGTCCGACCCAGGCATAAGGGCTCACACAGACGCACTGTCTTCCCACCCTGTCTGCAGGCTAAGGAGATCATGTACCACAAAGCCAACCTGAACAGGATTATGGCAGACTACACGGTGAGCAGCCAAGCAGTGATTACTGGTCTTAACGGTTTACAGCTCGTGGCCAATTTATGGCAGCTCTGGCTGCTGGTGTTGGCCACAGTACGGGCAGATCTGAGCAGTGTTACCCTACCACCTGGTGAATGAACCTGACCATTGGGCTGATCCGCAGGCCCCTTCCGTACCTTACCACCAACAGTGCGCGGTATTGCATCACACACACAACTGTACAGTGTTCACGATGTCTGCTGCCTACTGATTGCGTTGTCACGACAAATCAAGGATTGTTTCACTACTGCTTGAACACAGAGAATTCTTTCAGACCTTGAAAGAGCTCAGCCTTGCTTCTTTGTTCGCTTTTTCAGAACCAGCCTCTGAGCAAGATTGAGTTGGACACCGACCGCGACCGGTACATGTCCCCCCTGGAGGCGCGGGAGTACGGCATCATCGACCACATCATCGGGGGCGAGGAGGCTGTGTTCAATGTCAAGGGTTCAACGAACCGTTTCCCCAAGGTTTGTAGTGTACGGACCATCCAGCTGGGAGGGCAAAGGGGTGAAGGAAACCTTGGCTGCATTTATCAGCTCTTACATTCACAAAGTGTTGGCAAAGCCCCTCCCTTCTGGCTCTGTACCTAAATCCCTCTTGAACCACGAAGACGTAGACTCATGCACACATATAGTCTAGTACAGTAGTGCCAGCATATGCACACAATTTTTCTCCCGTCCCGCCTGGCCCCGCTCAACTCCTGCGGTCTGCGACTGCGAAGATGCATGCGCACATGTACCATCACGCTCTCGCACACGCTTGCTGGCTGCACCTCTCCCCCAACAGATCAAGGAGGAGTACGTGGCCGACCGCGACGACCTGGTCAAGCGCAACATCCTGGACGGCGACCCATTCATGTCAACCACACCCAGCTGGCGGTTCAGGAAGGCAGAGGTGGAGCCGTACATGCCCAGCCAGGCACCAGGTACGGCAAGAAACAGCATGGCCAGCGGCGCATGGCCAGCGGTGAAGAGGACATGCGGTGTTGCGACGTCAGCGTTGCTTTCCGCCCGGGCAACAGACAAGCTGTGTGGGATTGTGTTATCGAACCCAGTTGGCATTGACATGGCATCCCCTCCCGTTGCCTCCAGGTAACCCCTGGTTCAAGGTGAAGAAGGTGAGCAAGGAGCAGTACAAGGAGATGATCGAGGCGGACCGCGAGGCCAAGAGCAACGGGGACGTGGCCCCACCCAAGAGGAGCGCAAAGGAGAGGATCGACAACCAGACGTGGGATTAGGCTCCCATAGAGGGGCATGGCCATAGGCTTGCAGACCTGGTAAAAGCAGCACCCACTCAACGGCCACGTTTTCACATTATATGCATGCCCGCTGTCCTTGTGGCTGATGCCGTCTCAATGCTGGTGCTGCAACGATTCTTGTATCCTGGACTCAAGCACCTGGTGGCTTGGTTTCTTTCCATGGACTGCTTTGTGACTGTATGAGCGGAACAGCATGCCGCTACATGCGTTTAGCCTTGTTATGACGGTGTTGTTATGGTGGGGGCTACAGTAGCAAGTATGTGTAGCTCTTCATTCTGCCATCGCGCTAGTGTGCCGCCAAAGTTGGTACTACCGGACAACACGGCAGTGAGGCTAGCATGAGTGGTTATTGCCCAAGTGCCTGCTTCCATCGCTATCAAACCGCTGCTCTATGTGGCACTTGTTACCGGATGTTGCAACTAGAGGTGGCATTGTAAGCTGTCACAGACATCATGCAGGTTTTCAGCTCAGGTTTGGCGGGGGAAAAAGTCCCTATTTAGTTCCACAGGAGGGGAGGGATTCCAACCCGTCTTACCTACAAGTGAAGGGGATTGCGACCCACCTGGATAGTAATGGTGGTGGTCACCCCTCAAAGGACTATCCTGACCGCAGAGGTATTGGTGCCTGAGTTGGCGCACATGCCGACTGTTCCATGCAGCTGGAAAGTTAGCGAGGCACATGCGAGGAAAGTTAGCGAGGTGCGTGTATTTGCAACTAGGCAAGTACCGTGGCAAATCCCCTTGCAGCTGAAAACCCTATAGGCTGATCGGACACTGAGAAGATTGGAAATAGGGCATGTCATTGTACCCTCTAGGTGCGGCCTCTTGTATGAAAGCAGCACACCCCTATCGTGTTTATTGACACTGCTTTACATTATTTAGACAAATATTAGCAAAATGCACAAACGTGAGCTGCAAGTATCTTGTGTCGCGTGCGACCAACAGACCACTGATCAGATCACACAGGAAGGACCTGTGACACAGATGTAGTCGGTGTTACTGGCCACGGCGCACGCAACAGCAATGCTCCTGAGGCCTACAATGACAGCCTGCTCCTTAGGGACAAGGACCTCGAAAGAGGCAGAACCAACACAAGAGTGTGTAGAATGAGAGAAGAAAAGTGCAATAACTCAGTGGTGCAAATGTGTACAAGCAAACTGAACTAACTGAGAGGAAGGTCCCACCCACTGTTCTATTTGAGGCATGAATGAAATGAGGTCTGCACACGTCTGTTGTGCATGTGCAGATAAAATAGAAAACCAGAGCTCAAAAACGCGCAGAGTACATGACGCCAAGAATGGACTCATGGGTGCTAACGTTTCAGTCCGCAGCCTCACATGAGATGATTTCAAACATTCCAAGCAAGAATAAGTTCAAATGTGCTGAAGATGCGTGCACAACACCAACTGACAGGCCCCTGCACGTGCCGAAATGTCAGGCTGCCTTTGGATCAAAACCTGATCGGAGCAAGCCACTTGCCCGCAGTCGCAAAAACAGTGAATCAGATTTTGCACTTTTTGGTCAGGGCCAGCCCAGGTGCAGAAGGCACCGCAGCACCCCAGCCAAAGCGGCTAGCTTTGTGCGTCCTGTTGTGGCACAAGACACAGGGCCTTGATGCACAGAGGGGAGCCAACAAAACGTTGATGCAGTTTTGCTGAATCAGTTGTGGCAAACAGGGCAGTCCATGGTGTGCACGCACGCCGGGTGAAGCTCTTCGTTCTGGCATGCGACAGCAATGCTTTCAACCATGCGCCAGTGGCACCTCCTTGCATGCAGTCTGCTGCGTTAGATGCACAAAGTGTCCTGTTAGCTTCTTTAGTCTCCAAATGACGACCTGGTTTGCAAATCACCAGATGTACTAATTCGGCCCCCCTTCGCCCCCCCAATGCCATCACCATAAGTGCAAAGGGCTGTGCCAAGCAATAACGCTTGGCAGCATTATCCCTTCCTTTTGCCACCATCCCTACTAGCAGGCAAGTCCTAACCCCATCATGATAATTGGATGAAAACTAGAGAGATAAGGAGCACATACCCACACTGCCGCACACGGCAAGCACAACTGGTACATACGGTGAGAACCCAGCATGGCCATTTTCCCACCTCCACTGTCATTTGGTTTCTTGAGTGTCGACGACACATGAAGCCTGCGTCGTCAGGCCAGCCTTCTGGCTGTGATAAACCCCAAAACACAAAAGTGCGTAGAGCGTAGTAAACCCGCAAGAGTGAAGCGAAACTGAGACGGTTGCAGCCGGTGTGGCTGGAAAGTATACTATTCGCCCAGTCTACACCGGCCAGTGGCTGAAGGAAGGATTGAAGCAGGCCCGATGCCTGATGGCCTCAAGGCACACAGGACACACTGCAATCCCCTCGGTCCAGGTAGTAAGATAAGAGTTAGCCTCTGGGGGCAAAACGTGGGGACACTTGCATGAATCGCCAGCCAGGTGCCGCAAAGCATTAAAACGTATTCCATGAACCAGGCATGGTTTAGATGTGTTGTGGACGCACCATACTGTGGCTTGGTTCGGCTGACACGGTGCATGCGTTGCATGCACGCTGTGAGAACACCGCAAAGGCCGACTTGCCGGCCAACTCGGGGGCCCACGGGGCCAAGTGGTCAGCAGTGGGCGAGATATAGCCCGCTCTGAACAACTCATGTGGGAGGATTGGTTTGGAACAACAACAGCGCGCTGTCTGGATCTGGTTGACCGCTATCAGTGTCACCGTTTTGAGGAGCGGACGGTGTCCCTTGTCTTGACTGCATGGCTGAGGAAGTCCGTGGTTGCTGCATGGTAATAGAGGGCATATTCGCCATGGGGGCGATGCCTATAGTAGAAGACGCTCGGCCTCTTTGCAATGTGGACGGCAGCCGGGCATGTTGGGCGGTGTAAAGGATATCGCCAGCTATAGAGCGCCGGCGCGGCGGCTGCGTTCCACCAGCCCATCCGCCGTTAGTTGAAGGCCTGCGGCCTGGTTGCGACGCTGAAGCTTCCAGATAATGTGAGTGCGCCATGGCGGGGTGGTGCCGCGATGTGTGGTTGGAGGATGAATGACGGGATGTGTCGGTTGCGTGCAGTGCTGTGTGTGCCTGAACGTGAGCGGCGGCGGGAGCGTCCTGCCGGGACATTGCTTCTTCAAGCAGCACCTCGTACACAAGGCTATACTGCTCTGCGGTCTGCACCATGCCACCGCGCATCAGGCGTAGCTCGCACACCACTGCAGGGCAAAGCAAGGGGCACACAACACAGGTGTAAGACTGCTTGCATCATTTGCCCACCAATTCAACTTGGTGGTGTACAAAAGCAATGCTCGATACATACCAGGCCCAGAATATGCCAGAGCACGGCAAATGCAGGAGAAGTGCTAACCTAACTCAACATGAGGACAAACTGTTCAAAAACGTGCACGTGACTAGGACCGGACCAACGATTTTACCTGATGGCACGTCCAGTGCCTTCTTGAGCACCTCTTTGTCCACACGTGTTGTGCTGCTGGCCAGAGCCCACAGGCGCCGCAACAAGCTGTCTGCGGCAATGAATGTGCCCGTGCGACCAATGCCCGCACTGCGGCACACAGGGGAGACATCAAGCACAGCCCATCAAGCATGTGTCGCACGAGATTTCCAGTCTACCCTTGTTCCAATGCCGCTGCTTCGCTCTACCGCGTATGTTCACAACCTATTCCCATGCTCTCTGCTGCGCCCATTGGAGAGGGGCCAGCGGTCAGGCCTTGCTCTGCCCCAGCGTGCCCTAAGTGGTTCGCTTGCGCCGCCCCTGGAACATCCTGCCCCACCCTGCCCCTGCCGCACCTGCAGTGCACCGCCAACGAGTTGCTGCCCTGCTGCCACAGGCTGTACGAGAGCTCCCTGAGCGGCTGGGCAGTGCGCGGCACTCCGTGGTCCGGCCACCGGTGGTAGTGGTAGTGCTGCACCTCATGCTGTGCGGGCTCGGCCTGGGGTGCAGGGCACAAGGGGGGAAAAGGGGCTGAGGCAAGGGTATGGCATGGATGACAGGCAGCCACTGCTATGCAGGGATAGTGCAAGGTCGGCATGGCTCCAAGAACAATCAGTGGCTGGAGACATTGGGTCAAGCCAACTCAGATTTGCGGCCTTGCGACAGCAATGGCATGCTATATGACCATCAAGCTTTGCAATGCTGGATTGAATACACCGTGATCCCTGTGCTCATTTGCACCCAGTCGTCCTGTTGGATCGCCCATGCGCTCTGGGCCTGTTCGGTCAGACTAGTCCACACCTGTGTGTCCGACTGCCAAGTAATGGTGAGGTGCCGCACGTCTATGTCGGCATTGAGCTGTGAGAGGTTGGTGGTGGTCACGGTGTATATGCCATGCTGAGCATGGGCTCCTGCAACAAGGATGCATGGGGTCAGAGCTTCATGAACTGGTTGGTCGTGGCAAACGAGTGAATCATACGCCTTGAAGCCAACCGAAGTCAAAGAACAGGGTTATCTGATGTGGAGAACTGCAACTGAACCACGTGCATGTTCATGTTTTGCCTTATACCACGAGGATGAGAATATCATCACGTCCGCACAGACATGCGTGAAGCCAGCAGGCTGTCTCTTGCCATCATCTTCTGCATGGACCCAGGTGGCATGTGCCGCTCACCTAATTGCTCAGGAAAGTATTGGGCACAACGCTGACTTTTGCATTCCTGCACGCGTGCAGAGACAGGACATGTGTGGTTGAGCATGGAAGCTTGTTGCATGGCACATGTGACATGCCCTGTGCGTCGTATGCACCTTGCCGTGACTGTGCCAGTCAGATGTTGGCTTTGCCCTAGGATGGATGGGAGTGCCTTTCCAGACACTGCTGTTCCTGTGGAGGCCTGCCTTGACACTATACACTGGCATCCAAAGCCTGGACGCTCACCATTGTCTTTGTGAGCATAATGATTGTGCCCAAGTTGTTCTGCACCACCATCTTCCAGAAGTCTGGTGTGGTGCTGTTAAGTGGCCCTTGGGTGGCCACATATTTGCATGGGGTGCCCTCTGGCATCCCCACCACGGCCGTGTCATTGCACACACAGAGGCTGGCGTTGATGTAGTCTGTTTCTGCATCGACCTCTTTCAACTTCACACGGTTGTAGTCGAAGGGCAGGACGTTGGTGTACCTGAGGGCCACGGGCACAGGAGACACATGCACATGTACACATGTCCAGAACCTCAAAGTGCAAGTACTGCATTCAGGCATCAGCTCTGAGCTGACGGACGCACCTGTTCTTTTTGCTATTACTCGCTCCCACGGCAGTCTCCGAGCGGCTACTTCTGGGTGCCTCTAGCAAATTACCGAACTCGGCAGACAAATGTTCCGGCCCCAACTCTTTATCGCGTTCCTGCAGGTGCTGGGAGAGTAGTTCGGCAGCGTCCACAAACGTCTGTGCTCGCCATTTGCCGTTCTCCGATTGCGACTGCTCCGTGTGCACAGGCCTTGGCCCCCATGCGCAGGACAAGAGGCGTGAGAACAGGGTATTCTTCTTCTTCTCTTTCGTCGACATCGAGTTCGGACAGCATAGCTAACCGTGCATGAGGTCAGGGACAACACAGATCTCTAGCCCTCCTCCATTCTTCGTGCCAGCAATTACGCGCCGGCTGCACCGGCCACGTATACCGCTTTTCGGGGTGGATGCGCGTTTTCCGAAAACGGCCCCGACTTGGCAATGCGCTCGCTGAGCATAACCCTGACGACAAACTCCGAGGCCGTGAGGGCCCAATGCTTGTGCGCAGACTTGTCAGTTGTCCGACTTCTTTGTAAGAAAACACATGCCGGGTCAAGCTCACAGCCTGGGCGCAGGGCCAGACAGAAGAAGCGTCTGCGCACATGAGGTGCCCCAACATCCTTGGCAGCCACCAGGCACCACCTCAGCTCATACCCACGCTTGAGCTCATGTGCTATGTGTGACATTCAGGACGTCTCCACGCATTCTACACGCATTCTACACTTGCTTGCCAAGCGAGGAGAATCCCACGCATGGAAACCCACCAACAAGCAAATCTATCATGCCATGAGGTGCTCAGAGGGAATTGCAAGGTTAGACCAGCCTGTCTGGCCCGCGTTTGCTCACGGCATGCTGTAGGGGCTTGTTATGTGCGACCCATGATGAATCAATGTCAAAACGCAAAAGACACATGGACCTGCTCCAGTGGGCTGATTTGCTGCAGTTCGGCCGATCTTATTTTCGTCTGATTTGCATGCCAGCAGAAAATCAACCATGCCCGTTGAACTTGAGCTTGCTGAAGCTGACTTGGGGGGCACAGTGTTTGAGTTTGTCTTCATTGCTGACTGACAGTGACTGGACGGAGGGCCTGCCAGCTGTGAATGACGTGCATAAGGAAGAAGTGACCGTCACGCTTGGCAATGCTCTTCGCGAGGCATGGGCCTCCTTGGTGGACCCTATGGAGCAGCAGGCTGCGCCTTATCACTGTGATACCTACGAAGGCAGTACCATGTAGAAACACAGGGGTGTGGGCACTCTGGGTGTACTTTTGCTCAGGCCTGCAACGAGATTCAAGATTCAACCAGAGGGCAAACGTTTATATATATGTATTTACACCAGGGAAGCCGTCAGAGGACACGGAACGGGATGGGCACCGCCCTGGCCTAC